>PVKU01003727.1:0-168744 GCA_004027475.1 Anoura caudifer
CCCCTCCTGCTGGTCTGGATGAGTGTTTCTTCTTTAACTCATTGGTTGTCAGACTTCCATACAGTTTGATTTTCTGGAAGTTCTGGTTGTTTTTTGTTTTTAAATTTGTTGTCCTTTTGGTTGTGCGAGGAGGCACAGTGTGTCTACCTATGCCTCCATCTTGGCTGGAAGTCCCACTGTTATACCCTTGATTTATCCTCTTGACCTATAGAGTTTAAAGTATTTACTACTTTGTCCATACAGAAAAAGTTCGCTACGGGTGGCTTCAACTCATCACTTGTGCCTGGTATCCCTCCCTGCACCCCTACTTCTGTACTCCCTGTGGGACTCTGTTCAGTGGCCCTTCGTTCTGAGGAAGCCTAGCCTTTACTTGCCAGCCAGGCCGGGGAAAATATGCGCTCTTATGCTTTCCCGTGCTTCCCACAGACAGACCTTCCTAACAGCAGCAACTGCACAGAGTTGTCTGGGTCACGTCTCCGTTGCATAGTGGGCTGTGGACCTGGGGCCAGCAGGCTGCCTGTGCTCATTCTTAAAAGCCCTGGTGTCCCTGGCTGGTGTAGCTCAGTGGATTGAGCTCGGGCTGCGAACCAAGGAGTCACCGATTCAATTCCCAGTTGGGACGCATGCCTGGGTTGCAGGCCGGGTCCCCACTGGGGGCCATGTGAAAGGCAACCACACATTGATGTTTCTCTCCCTCTCTTTCTCACTGCCTTCCTCTCTCTCTAAATAAATAAACTAATTAAATCTAAAAAAAAAAAAAAGCCCTGGTGCTGCGGGGGGCGCCTGCACGGGTACAGGTCAGCGGGCAGTCCATGTGTGGGTGCAGGCATGTGGGACAGGAAACTTGAAGCTGGTACCAGGCGCCTGTGCTCGGTGATGCACTCCAGGAGCTCTTCTCATTTCTCTGTTCCTGACTTCTGAGATTTTCATTAAAAAACAAGCCCTGGCCAGGTGGCTCAGTTGGTTGGAGCATTTTCCTGTATACCGAAGGTTGTAGGTTTGATCTCCAGTCAGGGCACATGCCTAGGTTGTGGGTTTGATGCCCAGTTGGAGTATGTGTGGGAGGAAACTGATCGATGTTTCTCAATCACATTAGTGTCTCTCTCTTTCAACCCCCCTTTCTTTCTCTTTAAAATCAATAAACATATCCTCAGGTGAGGGGTAAAACACAGAAAGAAACCCAAAACTTTGACTATTAAACGCATATGACCTAACTGCCAGAATTATGTCTCCTACTCAGCACGAAAGCTTCTCAGTAACCTCTTCGTACAGCTTTCCCAGACCTTTAAGTGCCAGTAAGGGGGTGTGTGTATGTGTGTGTGTGAACCAAATATGAGATTAGATTGTGATGTGATCTCCTTTGCTTATACATACTATTGATAGCTTTCCATGTCAGCAAATATGTTTATAATCTCTTTTATGGTCATGGTACCTCACCAGCTGGATGCATTGTAACCTATGTAACCCAGCCCTCCTCCTTTGACCTTCAGGGCATTTCTGCACATTCACCATCACTGCAGCTGCAGCTGTGCACACCTCAGTGGTAGTTTCTCTTCTGGGGTCAGTTCCCAGAAGTAGGGTCCTTGCACCGCAAGTGCATGCGCATGTTTCAGGTGTTTGGGGTGTATCGTCAGACCACCCCAGAAGGACTGACTTTGTGTCCCATGAACTTTGAGAGTCCTCTGTTTGCAATAGAACTTTATTAGGACCTTTGAATGTGTGCTGCCTGTGCTGAGCTTGAATACAGCTTCCATCGGGAGCCATGTTTGTAGTGTCTAGTACAGAGAAAGAGCCAGTCTTGGCAGCTTGAATGGAGAGGAGGCTGTCTTCAGTAGCTGCGCAGATAGTGCTTCTGCTTTGTTTTATATGCTGTGAGCAACAGAGAAAGTGACTTCCCTCGGCCTTCAGACACCTCTCATCCACACCGGTACATTGCTGTCCTCTGTCCCTGTTGAAGGACAAGCACTCTCCCCAGAAGATGTCATCGATAAGAGACAACTGGTTTCAGGGCCGGTCCTGCTGCACAGACCAGAGAAGTAGAAATACACTGATAGCTGTCACTTGGCCACCAGGCACATTTTCCCTTGGAAAGCGGAGCTGACACCACTCAGCCAGAAAACAGGTGTTTCAGGTTCATTAGATCGGCAAACATGCCTGAGAAGTTAAGTGAAAAGTATGCTGATCATGGTGAACGTAGGAGAGGATGGAGCCTTCCTGCGCTCTTGTCTGGTGGCAGGAAAGCAGTTTTTATGTGTTGGGTTAGAGTAAAAATTGGGTTATAGATGGTATGTGATTTGATCTTAAGAATCTTTTGAATGAACTATTATCATGCTTTTTCTCTTTTTTTTTAAATCTCATTTGTTCATGTCTACTTCTGAGGGCCCGCTAGAAGCCAAGCCCTTCGAAGAAGTTTCCTTAGTTTTGCCATTGTCTGCCTCTCTAATTTTTTTCTTGTTTGTCCACTGGTTTCAGTCATAATCTGTCAAATAAAGGTTTTTTAAATGCAAAACAACGTAGTAACATGATTAAAAATATTAAATTGAAAAAGTCCCAGTCTAGGAAAATAGTTAAGTAAATGTAACATCATGGAATATTATGTAGCCAAAGAATTTGTAGTAACATGAGACTAATGTCCACAACATAGTAAGTTAAGTCAAATACACAATGTGTACGAACAGCATGACGCCCACGGCGTGTTGTGAAGCACAGAAAAGAGACCCGGGAAGCAGACCACCACCATGGCTTGCTGGTGGTGGTGTCATGAAGGGTTTGCGTGCTTTGTTCTTCCCACTTTTCAACTTTTCTTCAGATTTTTATAATGGGCATATAAAATCAAGGGAAAAATAAACTTTAAATACTAACATAAAATATTTTATATCTTTTTTTTTTTAGTCTACAAGATGTAAAGATAGAAATTTAACGATTTCATTGTTAAGTCCTGGACAGAAAAAAAGAGAGGTCGTTTAATTGTGTGTGCAGTTTTAGACTCACACTGAAATTAAATAACGCTGGGACTCCCATGCAGGTGTCTGAGTTGTGTTGTAGGGTTCACTGTAAACATAGGCAGGTCGGATTTATTAAGGCCTCAAATGATCAGTGATTGCAGTGAGAGATGCCAGCCTGATGGGTTACCCTGAAGTGCTCTGATGGACAGTGTTCTGCGCTCCCTCAGTTTATCAGTGTGGACCATTTCATGAATTAATATGTTTGGGAGGGGAATGTATATGTAAGTATGTGGAAAGTAATGGTGTTTGAAACTTGTTACTTACGCTCAGTCATGGAAACTTCTCCAATCTTATTTTAGGAGAATGACATCTTCCTGGGCTGGGAAAAAGGAGCTTATAAGAAATGGGGAAAGAGTAAGAAAAAGTGCTCAGACCTAACTCTAGAAGAAATGAAGAAACAGGCTGCGGTCCAGTGTCTCCGATCTGCTTCTGATGAAGTAAGTTTACCTTTTATTTCTAGCGTTTAAGAGGAAAGCAAGGTAGAGAGAGTGCTTTTGAAAAGTTTACAAATATATGCTGTGGCTGCTGTGGCTCAGTGGATTGAGTGCTGGCTTGTGAAACGAAGGGTTGCCAGTTCGATTCCCAGTCAGGGCACCTACCTGGGTTGTGGGCCAAGTCCCCAGTGGTGGTGTGTGAGAGGTAACATCAGTGTTTCTCTCCTCTCTTTCTCCTTCCCTTCCCCCCGCTCTCAAAATAAATAAAATCTATATAAAAAAAAAAGTTTACAAATACAACATTTTGACAAAAAAACTTAGAAAAATTAACTACTCATTACCTTCCCGTTTTAACATAAACATCGCTTTTTCCTTTATGGTATTTTATATACATATATAGTTTTATATAATCTTCTATATGTATTGTACTTAGTGTATATGCAAAATTTTATCTCCTTTTTTCCTATTTAATATATATTTCATCTTGTTACTATATCATCTTTATTCTTTTTAGAGACAAGTTTATTTCATCAAATAACATTCCAACAGCACTGTAATACACTCCTTATTACTGGATATTTAGCTCACTCTTAATTTTCTGTTATGCTTGCTGTACAGGATATTTTCACGTGTGGCTTTTTCCATGGCCTGTATCACTTCTTTGTGATTTATTCCTAGAAGTAGGATAGCTATTCTAACATTTTAACGTTTCATATAAAATATTTCTCATGTCCTTCAGCATCCTGAAATAACAGAATAGTTTTAGAATATAATCATTTAAGTTAGTAACAGAATAGTTTTAGAATATAATCATTTAAGTTAGTACTATGAATTATTTTATTACTCACTATAAATTGTAATCTCTGATATCATAACTAATACTTAGAAAATTGTTTTGCTTTTACCATTCTACTTGAGATAGTATCGTTGAAGTGCCTTTGTAATATCAAGTTAAGTTGAGAGGACTCACACACGGTGTCCAGAGAGGTTCCCCACCTCAGAAACTTTGCCCTGAATGCAGGTAGCTAACGGTCTGGTGTGAGGCCCACCAGCGGGCAGACACTCAATAATCCAGGAGTTGTCCTGCTGGCTGTCCCCAGCACCCGGGCCTGTTAAAGCTCCCCCAGGGCTTCCCAGCTGTGTGCTCTCATCCTGCGCAGAACTGCCAGGGAAAGCACGTGGCCAGGACTTGCGTGTGTACCACCAGCAATGCCCACCCCCCGAAAGTGCAGTGCTCACTGTTGTCTTCCCGCAGGACCGCTCCTCGAGGGCTAGGGCTGCGAGCTGCCCGTCTTTTCATCCCCTAGCGCCTAACAGAAGGAGTGCCCTCCACGAATTTCTCTGTGGCGGAATTGGACTCTTCTTTAAGGAGCTCTTCCTTGCCCTTTCCCCTCTCTCCTCCTCTCTCCCACCCCTTTGGTTTTATAACTTCTGATTTCTTAACGCTGCTGCCTCATAGACTATGGGTTAGGAAATGGAAGTTACCACTCATATGGCTATTTTATTACAGGCACCATTTTTTTTTTTACAGAGAGTAGGAACATACTTCACATAGTTTAAGGAAAAGTGGGACTCTGCATAGAAGCTGTGGGGACGTGTCACTGAAACTGAGCGCAGGGACTGCGCTGGCCTCCGAGTGTCTGGACCGGTCAGAGGCACCACAGAGCCGTTCACTCTCCTGACCCACAGCCTCTCCTCTGCACCTCTCTCTGCTTCTGGGTCATTCCCTTTCCACCTCAAGTCTGCTTTCTCAGCTTCAGCACACAGGTGGTGGAGGAAGGACTGTGCCCGCCCCAGCCGAGCGTGACCACTGAAGGCAGGTGCCCAACTCCGTGCAATTAAAATTAAACTGGCTGGGTTTGGGCAGGAAGCCCCCCTGGTTTGAGAAGCTGTGGGGAGGGGGACACGGTGGCCTGGAGGTCCCATCCTACAGCAGGGGCTGTGAGTGGTGAGCAGTTCCCGGAGAGAAGGGTGCTGTCAGTTACCTGAAAGTGTTTTCTATGTGGCGTTGAAGGGAGTCGACTGGTAAAGTCATTTGGAGCCTTTAAAGGAATTCGGAGTGCAGGTGGTTTTTAAAAGGGAGAGGTTCAGGTAAATTCTTTGAGCAAACCCAAAGAAGCTGCTGAGTCATGGTTGGGAGGAAAATAGGAGTAGGGAGTTTCCATCGGGGAAAGGATCTTATTTCTGCTTTGGACCCCAGTCGCTGAGCATATGACTCTGGCCTTTAGCTCTGGATGAAGCTGAGGGAAAACAAGGCCGATGCGGCCTCCTGTGAAAGAATGCGGAGCGGTGCCCCGACCGCAGTCCCACCAGGCCCAGCTGCTGTGCTGAGTGCCTGTGTTGCCCTGGTGTGCCCTGAGACTGTGTCAGGAGGCGTGGACAGCGCAAGGCCAGGGGAGTGGCTGGTGACAGTCTGTGATTCTTGATGTGGTTTCTTTGGAAAAAAGCTTTCCTTTGCCTGCCCGTCAAGGTGGGATTTTTGTTTTCAAATCCGACAAGGTGTATTTGTCCTAGATTATTATTTCCTTCTCATTTTATTAAAAAAAAAAAAAGTTTCATTGTTTTTTCCTGATAGTGGTTGTTTTTCACATCTTATTGTAACCTGCTGAGAAAGCCACTGTGCCAGGCATGTGCTGGGAGCTTGGTGAGTGGTTGGGGATGAATGAAGAAGCAGGAAGCCCCCCAGCCCTGCCCCAGAGCTGCCTGCTGCTGCGCGCCTCGACGCCAGCTCCCCTGGTTCTCGCCGATCCAGTGGAAAGAGTTCAGCACGGGTCTCTGTAGTTAGGGCCTCAAACAATACAAAGCAGTCACTGGCTGGGTACGTGTTGTGGGCTCTCTGTGTGTCCTGGGCTTTTCTCTCTGGAACCTGCCCAGGGCTTCAATGAACAGAAAGAAGCAAAGAGGCCCTATGCAGGAGTTACAACGCAGATGTTTTATTTTACGTTTTGGCCACAGTGAATGTTTGCATATGAGTGTATGGTCCATGTCCTAAGTCCTGAGGATTGTCCTGTTCGTGGTTCTGGGCTCAGCTTTCCCACCTAGGCCAGAGGCAGAGTCTTCATAGTCACCGTCAAATGATCCAAGTCAAAAGCCACGAACAAGTTCACCATCTAATCAATTCAAATGCCCATGGCAGTGGACCGGGAGGTGCAGGTGGGCAGGCAGAGCTGATAGTAGGTGTTATACCTGAGCTGAACTCTGTCCCCGTCACTTGTGCGTGTGTGTGATGGTTCCGGGCGCTGTGCTGCCGGTTTCTGCTGCACTCCCTGGTTGGCAGGCTCTTCACTGCCTCGTGCTTCCTGCTCTGACTCCACTGTTGGGTCCCTGTGTGTGACCCTCTGCCCCCACTTGGCCCCGGTAGGAGGTTGTACCCCACCTGACAGCACAGCCCTTGACCCACTCAGCTCAGTAGAGACATTGCCAACATGGTGTAGAAACAGCTGTGCCAAAACCTAATTTTAGTCCATTGATGAAGGTTTGCCATCACCTGTGAAGATCTGCGATCAGTTGAAGTTCATTCCTCTGGAGATCGTGGCCTTGATTGGCACTGCCTTTGCTAATTCCCTCAGTTAACATGTATAAATACCATACAGTTCTGGGAATTCATTTTCTATCATGTTTTGCATTTGTTCGGACTGCAGTAAGTAATGAGGCCTGGAAAGAGGCTTGGTGCTGTGACTCAGTCCTCCCCATCCCCCGCCCCGCCCCCTGGTGGGCACTTCTCACTGAGTGAGGTTTTCCTGAGCTGTATGTTTTGTTTCTGTCTTCAGTAGACATGGTATATACGCGATATTGTTAAATATATCCGGACCTCTGATTCTCCCTTTTTTTAAAAAAGACTTTATTTATTTATTTTTAGAGAAAGAGGAAGGGAAGGAGAAAGAGAGGGAGAGAAACATCAATGTGTGGTTGCCTCTTGTGCACCTCCTACTGGGGACCTGGCCTGCAACCCAGGCATGTGCTCTGACTGGGAATCAAACTGGTGACCCTTTGCTTTGCAGGCTGGTGCTCAATCCACTGAGCCACACCAGCCAGGACACAGCAGAGCTGGTTTTGAAAGTAACAGTGCTGCTGCCAACCAGGGTAACTGCCTGGATCCATGGTTATAAAAAGAGCCTTAGGATTTTTGCTCTGGGTACAGCGGAATCTCACTGCAGTGGCTCATGTTCTCACATTCAGCTGGGCCCACCAGCAAAATACTTTTCGCCAGTATGAGCACACTTACTAGTCCTAGTATTTCATACGCGTGTCATTTGTGCTGTGCAAGGTTGTCTCTACAAAAGCTGTGTCAGGTATTTTCTTGTAGTGGACTTCCAAGGTTAATTGTGACCATATATATTAATTGTTTCTCTACATACTGGTCTTTGAATTCAGTTCATTCTGGATAATGATAAGAGCATCAAAACAATGGTAAGTATCACTCACAGAGTGCTGAAATGGATACAGTGCCTGTCGGTGCTCCGTGTACATGGAGCTCCCTCTACAGGCCAGGCCCTGAGCAGCCAGCGGTGGCTAAGGCTGACAGTGCCCAGCTCTGCTGTGGTCACAGCCAGCTCCGCTGGAGGAAGCCTAGGCCTTGTCTCTGGTACAGACGCAGCTGGGCCATTCAAGGGGACCTGTAGCTTCTCCTTTGAGAAGCTGTGAAGGTTGGAGAGTTTGGAGCAGAGGGCAGTGCGAGTCGTAGGGGGCTGCAGGCGGCTGTGTGAGACTAGCCAGAGCAGGGTGGGGTGGGAGCAGAGGTGGACCCAGACTGAAGGGCGAAGAGGTTGGCATGGCGGTCCAGGAGACAGTGTTGCCAAGGACTGGGGGCATCTGCCTGCATGTCTGGGTGGGGCTGACAGGATTGGGTGTGGGGTGGGTAGAAGGGAGGAGTCAAGAAGTCAGCCAAGGTGTTTGGCCTGAGCAGCTGCAAGAATGGATTTTTCATTTCCTGAGGAAAAGGCAACGAGGGAAGGAGCACCGATTTGTGGGTGGGTGGGTGTGAATAAGATTTAAACATGAGAAGCTAAGAAAGAGCTAAGTGGAGATTTTGAAAGGTGGTTGGATACACATGTCTGGGGTTGATGGGGCTGGGTGGTTTTGGGGGGAGGTTAACAAAGAGGTCGTTTGCTGGTGTATCTGTCTTACCCAGAACATGCCCACTTACGGGTCTCTGGGGCTGAGTAGGAAGCGAAATGAGTAAGACGATAGGGAGAGGTGAGGCCTGCTGTCAGCTGCAAAACACAGGCCCGTCTCGATCTGGAGACAAGTGACATACGTGCCCTCGCTGCCCGATGAGTCTGTGGCAGAGCAGGTATTCAGACTCAGGCCTGTAGGACCCCAGATCCAGACATACCCCACTCAGCCGTTTCCTCTGAGAGGTAGGAGTCCCTCGAGTGTGAGTGCCGGGAGGGCAGGGACCTTGTCTCCTGTGTCCTGCCTCACACGTGGGGGGGCCTGACTGCTTGTCAAGCGAGTGACTAAGCCCACGTAACGATGGTGCATTTGGAAGACTGCTTCCTGAACATATCCTGACACTTGCCGCTCACCATGTGGGCTTCCCTGTGTGCAGATTTGGAGTACTGTCACTTGAAGTTTAGAGGGCTTTTCTGGTGTGCAGAGCATTGTAGCGTTCATTTGCTGCTGGGAGGTCAGTGGGTATTGTCCTTTTTATAGTTAGAAAAGGCAGTTCTTGAGTTAAGTGGGAGAACGTTAGCATTTTTTCCATCTACAGCAGGTTCTCACTAAACCATGGGTACCGTTTATTTTATATGTTAAAATACAAATTAACAATTTGGAGTGCCTGCCACAAGATGATAGAGTCAGATGGCTGCGTCTGATGGCCCTTGTTGCTTCTCACTTTGCTGTTGTGATAACCCAAGGGTTCAGTGATTAAAAACATACATAAATAAATACACATACGCATGTACGGTGTTGCAGAAGACAAGGAAAGAAGACAGAACCCTGGTGGGTGGAGCTTGCTTTTATGTACAGAGTTAAGAAGTTCATTGTTTCTTTGCCATTTATATATGAGAGCAAATATATATACTTTTAAGTTGTATTAGTGTCCAGGACAACTGAGTTTTGTAATTGTGTGGCAGTGATTTCCAAGACAGAGCACAAGAAAGACTCCCTAGTCCCTGGGTCGAATGCCCGTTCTGCCGCGTAGACTGTGACATGGCCAGCTGCCTCAGTCCTGAGGAAGAGGAGGAAGCTGTCCCCAGGCTCAGTGTTCTGCACTGGCACTGGCTTCAGGACCTCAGTGACATAGGCTGGTGCACAGACCAGCACGCAGCAGCGAGTGTGTCAGCTGACACTGGTGTTAGGTTCACGGTCTGGAGGAAGTGGAATAAAACAGCCATCCTCACCCCACCTTGAACGTTATGGTAAGCAGAGTCTTTCCGATGGAATTCTGTAGTCGAGCGGTGTTTGTGACTAACAGCTGCCTTGGCTTTTAAGAGTGTTTTAGAAGGAACAACAGTTCTCTTTTGGCCCCTTTTCCCTGTCTCCCCCGTCCTGTCTCCCCAGGAAGAGCTCGGATTTGGTGTGGATAATGACCAAAGTGATTGTCATTGTTTACAATTAACCCTTTTCATTGCGATCTGTTTCTTGCTGCTCAGGCCAAGTCCTGGGCCAGTTGCTTGTGTAGGACATCTGTAATGCTTGTGCTGAGTCATTTTGAGTGAAGCGAGTGGGGTGAAGTTCTATTTTTAGCCCCTCCGGGCCCTGGGGAGGCCCAGCAGCGTCCTTTGCACCTGTTGCAGCGGTGCCCACCCAGAGAGACTCAGGCCCCCTGTGAATGCTTTAAGGCCCCTGGATAAGTACACGGATGCTCGAAATTACATTCACTTTTCTTGGTACATTGTAAAAGATTTCTTTACTCTGGTGAGAAATGGCGAATTTTTAAAGTTTAAAAGATTATTTGTTTGTACCTGTTTCCAACATTCATTTTTCTTTAAATGTGGGCCCTTATTCATACCCTCCCAGTTCCAGGGGCTTCCCTGTACTCTCCCTCAGCTGAACCCTGTTTCTGCCTAGGGGCCAGCTGCCCTGCCCGCCCGCCTGCCCGCGCCTGCCTGCACCCCTCACAGGGAAACCGGGCTGGCCAGAGCACCCTGCCTGCTGCCCCGCTCCTCGTTTTGTTCACGAGTGCTCCCTTCAGGAAGGCAGACCGCTGTGTTCTCTCCAGACCTGGGCTCCTTGACGACCTGGAGGAACTTCTTGTGGTTTTCCTTTTTGTTGGGTTTGGTGCCAGACCTCACTGGCATGGGTAGTGAATAGATGGTGACTTTTAGTCACACGATGGGCACCTGGGCAAGGTGCTGTGCCCCGAGGGGATGGAAGCCATCTTTTTGGTAAGTGCCATTGAATGTACTTAATTAAAATAGTTAAGTGTTCATACTAAACTGGATATACACATGTGTGATTTTCAAACTCGTTTGCAATAAATATTGATAATGGATTTCTTTTCGAACACGGAAAATTAGTTTATTCATAAAACCTTTATACGAAAGCAAGAGCACACGCATACCAGATTCTGCATGTGCCTGGCAGTAAGCCCTGTCATTTCCGTTCTCCCGCAGAGCTCCGGGATCGAGACCTTGGTGGAGGAGCTCTGCTCCCGGCTGAAGGACCTGCAGAGCAAGCAAGGTGAGGGCAGCCTGCAGGAGGCGGCGCGTGTGCCACGGGCCTGCTCCCCCAAGCAAGCATTGGAAGGGGTGATGTTAGGACTGAGCGAGACAGCAACAGTGACAGGCATTGAGTCTTTGTGGTCAGTGGGCATCTCCAGGCCAGCGTGGCCAGCCCTCCACAGTCTCCTGTGGACAGGCCCTTGCTGTCGCAACACACTCCTCCACAATCCCCTCGTGCGGAGGAGCCGGATTGCTCTGTCTGCCTTCCAGTGGAAGAGCTTTCCCCTCCTCATGCCTCTGTGGATGCCTGTCTGTGACCCCCCCCGCCCCCGGCCTCCAGAGATGCTCACCTCAGGTTCGGAAGGCACTGCCACCTTGGCTGTCGGATTTCCGGGGGAAGGCAAACTTGACAACCTCATGGAGTCATTTTGACTCATGAACCCTGCTAGCTTCTTTCTCCAGCTTTTCTCTGAGCCCTTAGAACAAGAGCTACATGCTAAAATTAAGGGTCTTTATTTTCCTTGTCCTCTTCGAGCTCATTTTGCTGACCACCAGGCCCAGAGCCTTCCTGGTCTGGGTGTGGCTTGTTTGTTTTCAACCCAGTCAGTGTCGTGAGTTAAGCTAAGGGTACGGCCCTTTGATTCTGTTTTAGTTAAAACATGGCCCTTGGTCACCTGGATGTTAAGTGACAGTATGACTTGTAATTAAGAATTTTCTTTGTATATTAGGATAGTATTTGTTAAGGTGAGTCAGTATAAAAGCCCATGAGTGCAAAATTTTTGTGGGAAAATATTTTTGGAATCTAAACATATTTTCACTCCCTCTGGTGTAGTGAGTAAGTGCACAGGGGTGTTCAGTGTCTCGATGACACTAGAACACTGGGTCAGGGGTGAGAGGGGCGCACCCCACCTCTCAGTGCTCACGGGGTGCAGCTGGAGAGTTCCCACTGGCGCATGGAAGAAGTAGTCTCATTAAAAAGTCACACTGCTGTAGAGTTCTTTTTAAGCCACAAAAGCTTGTAAAATTTCTATTGAAGTTACTTGAGAAACTTTTGAAAACATGACAGATCTTTCTGAATTTTTGTTTTATAACAGAAGAGAAGATTCACAGAAAGTTAGAGGGGTCTCCCTCTCCAGAGGCAGAATTGTCCCCTACAGCCAAGGATCAAGTGGAAATGTATGTAAGACTGTATTCAGTCACAAAAATGTGCGTTTGTTAAAATCAGACTAATAATTGCTGTGTGATTTACAGTTTTCATTGTATATAGTTTCATATTTTATAATTCAGGGAACATTTATTGAGCACTCACTTATGTACTAACTTACAGAATTCAGAGGTGAAAAGATGGTTCTCTCTTTAGCATACACATTGAATCAATATCTGTGCAGTCACTGTGTTAAACACATGAGGTTGTTATTGACAAACGTGTTCCAAAGGGACAGGGCCAGCCATTGACCTGGTCAGACTTGTCTGTTAAAGGTGCTTTTAGTTCTTTGTAAATGGTTAGTATTAAAGTCAGCTGCATTATAAGCAGACTTCTTTATTACACATTTTATTTGGATCTTCTGAACTTCTAAAACTTGAGGGAAAAAAATAGCATTTGGTTGGTTGATGTAAAACAAACACGGTGGCCGTAAGCCAAGGGCCGCAGGGCCCGTGGGATGTGGCTGCTTCACACTGAGATGGGCTGTGAGTGTGGATTCCCACAGGGTAACAGAGACTTAGTATGAAAAAAAATGTAAACTGTGTCACTGATGTCTTTTCCTGTCAATTACATGTTGAAATGATGTTATCGTAGTTACAGATGGTTAAGTATCTTATTGAAATTAATTTCACCTGTTTCTTTTATGCTTTGAAGGTGATTCCTAGTGCATTGAAATTACACAGGAGTCACAGAGTTTGTTTGCATTGACAGCCCTGGGACACACCGAGAAGGAGTCTTGGCAAGCATGGCCTTTTATCACTTCACATGTGACCTTGACTGTGGCATTCAGAGCAGCCATCCCGTTGGTAGCCGGCCTGACTCTAGATTCTTCCTTTGGCAGTCTGTCTTGCTGTGAAATCTTCAGTGGCTGCCAGTTTCCTAGCAAATGGGAAACTCGTATTCCTTATTGCAAGCCCTCTGAAGCCAGTCCCCCGACTGGGCTGACCAGGCTTCAGTTCTGTGAGCCCGTCTCTGTGGCCTCACATGTCCCTGCACCTACCGGCCAGCATGCACATGGCTGCTCCACTGCTGAACTTTACAGCACGCTCTCATTTGGGGCCTCCCTAGTAGCCTCTTACCTGAACACGTGACTGCTGTAATCTCTGCCAGTTTTCTGAGGGCCTGCTTAATGCCTGCTGAGAAAAATAACAATAATGACAGTAATTACTGGAGAAGATGCTGTTTATGACTCATTTCACATACTAATTCCTTTACTCCTCACGACCCTGTGAGGTAGATACCGTTAATGCCCCCATTGTGTAGGTCAGGCAACTGAGGCACAGAGGGGTTAAGTCACATGCCTGAGGTCACCCAGCTAGAAAGGGACAGTCAGGATTTGAAGTCAGGAAGTGTGGCTTCAGAATGTATGTTTTCACTGCTTTGCTGTATAGTTTCTTACCCCCACCTACTTCCGGTGCTCACAAGCTTATGAGGCATGTCGTGGGGGCAGCTGAGAAATGTGGACCGATATGGTAAAAAATTAGCTCGAAGTCATGAGCATAGTAAGTGACAGAGCTGGAAGTGAAATTCAGATATCCCTTGTCAAAAGATTACATTTTCCCCACTACATTGTAGTTTTTACTTATGGCTTCTTAATTAAAATACAGGCTTTGAAGATAATTGTCATTGTACATAAATTTTGTTAATATTATAATCTTATTTAAGTGCTTGGTACATCGTCTTAAATGTAAAGGACATTTTACTGTAGTACTGGTTATTTAAAACTTAGTACCGCATTGACTGTTAACATGAGATATCCCCTCTCTCCCATGGGTGATATGGGTTTACTGTATCGGACACACCTGAGGGCCACTGACCTCTTCGTGCTGCGTTGCAGGTACTACGAGGCATTCCCACCGCTCTCTGAGAAACCGGTCTGCCTGCAGGAGATCATGACCGTGTGGAACCAGTCTAAGGTCTGTTCATACTCCAGCTCCTCGTCGTCGTCCACAGCCCCACCAGCCAGCACAGACACGCCGTCGCCCAAGGGCTGCAACAGTGACGGGGAGGCCCACAAGGAGAGGGGCGATGAGGCGCCTGCCACCATGCACGAGAAGGCCCTGAGCAGGAGCAGACACGAGAGGGAGAACAAGCTCAGTAATGGCACTGCGGAAGAAAAGCCTGCTTTGTACAGAAAGCAGGTCCGACACAAGCCTGAAGGAAAGGTCCGCCCTCGCTCATGGTCTTCCGGCTCTAGTGAAGCAGGCTCAAGTTCCAGTGGGAATCAGGGAGAGGCGAAGTCATCTATGAGGTGTGTGAAAGTGAGACACAAGACACGAGAGATCCGGAACAGAAAAGGGCGGAATGGGCAAAGCCGGTTTTCACTGAGGCATGGTGACAAAGCAGAAAGGAACACTCACACGGGCGGCAGTGGTAGTGGCAGCAGCAGCAGTGGTGGCGGCTCCGGCAGACAGCTGTGCAGACGGGCCAAAAGACCATTAAAGGAGGTGGTCAGGAGAGACACGGATGGCGCTGAGGGGAGAGACCTGTGCCTGGACGGCAGAAGTGACAAGGAATATAAAGAGGAACCGCTGTGGTACACCGAACCAATCGCAGAATATTTTGTTCCTTTGAGCAGGAAAAGCAAACTGGAGACCACATACCGAAACAGACAAGATGCGCACGGCCCGATGGCAGCAGCGGTGGAAGAGTTGTCTGACTCAGTGCACAGTCTTTGTATCAGCAACAGCGACATCCACGAAACGTACCTCGCGGCAGGCACTTTCATTGATGGTCACTTTGTGGAGATGCCTGCGGTCATCGACGAGGAGCTCGACCTCACTGGGACCTCGTTCTGTTCTCTCCCTGAGGACAGCAAGTACTTGGATGATATTCATCTATCAGAATTAACCCACTTCTATGAAGTGGATATTGATCAATCCATGTTGGATCCTGGTGCCTCAGAAACAATGCAAGGAGAAAGTCGGATTTTGAATATGATTCGACAAAAAAGCAAAGAGAACACAGATTTTGAGGCAGAATGTTGCATAGTGTTAGATGGCATGGAGTTGCAAGGGGAACGTGCAATATGGACAGATCCAACCAGCCCTGCAGGGGCCGAGGGCCTGCTGCTGCAAGACCTCGGCGCCCTGGCCCGGTTCTGGGAGTGCTGCTCGTCCAGCTCCGGCGATGCCGACGGGGAGAGCTTTGCGGGGGAGTCTCCGGTCCCGCTCTCTCCCGTCTTAGATAGTGCAGCTCTCAGTCCGCATTTGCTTGCTGGCAATCAAGAGCTCTTTTCAGATATTAATGAAGGATCTGGTATAAACTCTTGTTTTTCGGTGTTTGAAGTGCAATGCAGTAATTCTGTTTTACCGTTTTCTTTTGAAACACTCAACTTGGGAAGTGAAAATACAGATTCTAGTGCGAATATGCTTGGGAAAACACAGTCCAGGTTGCTAATATGGACCAGAAATAGTGCCTTTGAAGAAAACGAACACTGTTCTAATCTTTCAACAAGAACCTGCAGTCCGTGGTCCCATTCAGAAGAAACACGGTCAGACAACGAGACGCTAAGTATTCAGTTTGAAGAATCCACACAGTTTAATGCAGAAGATATGAATTATGTAGTTCCCGGAGTCTCGTCAAATTATGTAGATGAAGAACTTCTAGATTTTTTGCAAGATGAAACTTGCCAGCAAAACAGTAGAACTTTGGGAGAAATTCCTACGTTAGTTTTCAAAAAAAAATCTAAACTAGAATCTGTCTGTGGTATTCAGCTAGAACAAAAAATAGAAAGCAAAACCTTTGAAACTACACAAGTGTGCCGTGAAGGCAGTCCACGTGCAGAGGGCTACAGCTCAGGGGTTATTAAAGACATTTGGGCAAAGATGGCCGATGGAGCTTCGGTAGCTGCGGTAGAAGTAGAGAGAGTCGCTGACGAGTTGTTTTCGAGAGACGTAAGTAACTACTGCTGCTGCTTGGATGCTGAGGCGAAAATGGAGCCCCTTGAGGGGCCGAACAAGGCCGTGCAGAGATCCGAGTATCACCTGTGGGAGGGGCAGAATGAGAACCTGGAGAAACGGGCCTTTGTTTCCAGTGAGCTTTCCAAGGTAGATGGTGGTGACTACACCACACCCTCTAAACCATGGGATGCTGCCCAAGAGAAGGAGAATGCGTTCATTCTGGGAGGAGTTTATGGAGAGCTGAAAACCTTCAGCAGTGATGGGGAGTGGGCGGTTGTGCCTCCCAGCCACACAAGAGGAAGCTTGCTGCAGTGTGCAGCCTCTGACGTCGTGACGATAGCGGGCACGGATGTCTTCATGACCCCTGGAAACAGTTTTGCTCCTGGCCACAGGCAGTTGTGGAAACCCTTTGTGTCGTTTGAACAGAACGACCAGCCGAAAAGTGGGGAAAATGGATTAAATAAGGGATTTTCTTTTGTCTTCCATGAAGACTTACTAGGACCTTGTGGTAACTTTCAAGTTGAAGATCCTGGGCTTGAATATTCATTCTCTTCCTTTGACTTAAACAATCCATTCTCACAAGTTCTTCATGTAGAATGTTCATTCGAGCCCGAAGGGATTGCATCTTTCAGCCCCAGTTTTAAACCGAAATCCATCCTCTGTTCTGACTCGGACAGTGAAGTTTTTCACCCCAGGATATGTGGCGTTGACAGAACACAGTACAGGGCTATTCGGATCTCTCCTAGGACTCACTTCCGCCCAATTTCTGCATCTGAACTGTCCCCAGGAGGAGGAAGCGAGTCGGAGTTTGAATCTGAGAAAGATGAAGCAAATATTCCCATTCCTTCTCAGGTTGATTCCTTTGAAGGTCCACAGGCAGATCTCAAACCACTGGAAGAAGATGCAGAGAAAGAAGGCCATTACTATGGAAAATCAGAGCTGGAGTCTGGAAAATTCCTTCCCAGGTTAAAGAAATCGGGGATGGAAAAGAGTGCTCAGACGTCACTGGATTCCCAGGAGGAGTCTGCTGGGGTCCCACCGGGAGGAGGAGATCAGAGTCAGTGTTTGGAGTGCGGCACGAACGACTCTCTGGAAATCAGTTTAGAAAGCTCAGAAGCAAATTGTAAAATAATGACACAATGTGAGGAAGAAATTAATAATTTTTGCAGTTGCAAAGCAGGTTGTCAGTTCCCTGCTTACGAAGATAATCCAGTTTCTTCTCGACAGCTGGAGGAGGTATGTGTTTGCGGGCCCTGGTGTTTGATAAAAGGGTTTGCTCAGACTTTAGTCCAAGAATAGCCACATCAGGCAAGGAAAGATGGGTTTACATCATTGGGAAATGAGCTTACCTGTCTTAAAATCTGTCATTCTTAGGGTTTTACCTAAGGACTTAAAATGGACTTGGTGTTTATAAAGTTGAACTAGACAATAGACATTTTCTGCAGAGAAAAGACATTTTTACATAAACCACAGGGTATCAAGATTCTTACGTGTTGTCTTAACATGCGTGTCTTACACTTAGAGCAAACCCTAACGTAGAAAAAAGCATCCCGCCTTTTAAAGTTGATGGATCAGCAGGTGGCTCTTTAATCTTAAAAGGCCTTGGCGCTTCAGGAGTCGCCGCAAGGCCACCTGCCTGCCTCTAAGACATCGAAGTCAGTTACGTCTGGGTGTGGTTCTCTGAAACGCACTGTGGTCCATGTATAGATGAACCCACAGTCCAAATGCAGCCACACGCTTCTCCAGAACCTACACAGATGTACCTGGAGTTACACAAAGCACATCTTCCTGAAGCTGTATGAATTATGTGTTTCATCTGACAGGCAAGAAGAATAGTTATGTGAATGGGGGGGGGTCATCGTATCCTTTGACTATTCCTGAGAAGTAGTTGGAGGTTAAATTGATTGTGTGAGAAATACCACTTGAAGCAGTAGCCTGTTGAATGAGACAGCATAGTGATCTGTCCACTTATAGCCATTGTTTGATAGAGAGCGCCTGGCCTTTTCCAGGCACAGCAGATTAAAAGGACAGTTGGAAGAGATGAGTGTGGCCCTTCCCCAAACCTGTCCCTCTACACACACCACATGCTTTGGCACATCTCACTCTGGCCCATGCCACAAGGTCCCCCAGGTCCCACGTGCTTCCCAGTCACAGCCCCCCATCCCTCTCTTCTCCCCTGCTGGGCTCCTCCCCACATCAGAAACAGTCTCTCCCTTCTCTTACTGTTGTATGCATTCCATGCCTCCTTTATACTGCGTTTTTCACGAGTCAAGTACATACTTCGTCTCGTTAGATTATACGCTCCTTAGGGAAACGGACCACACCTTCCTCAGTTGTTGGTCTGGGCGTGGACCCAGGTGCACAGGACAGCAGTCAAGAAGTGCTGCTCTTGTTAGTTAGCCTGTGGGTCTTTAGAGGGATGGATCTGAATCACATTGAAATGTTGAATTCTTAACTTGCTGAGAACAAAAAACTGTGTTGCTAGTCTTTATGTGTGTGTTTATTGCCCTTCTTTGCATCCTTAAATATCCCTTTATGTACTTCGTATCTCACCCGGCTCCAGACCCGGAAGAAAGAAAAAGCGGGAAGAAGCACGGTTCTGTGTCGTGCTGCCGTACTCCTTTGCTTTGTGGTATGAGATGTACATCCCTGCCGTCAGAGTTCTGGGCTGTCTGTGAGGGCTCAGATGCCAGGAGCGCCCTCAGAGGGAGGGTGCTGTGGGTGCTCCCTTCCTCGTCTCGGCAGCAGAGCCATGACTGGGTCAGCGCTCACTTGGTGGATCCGTGAGGTGTGGACAGAGTGGCCTGAAGGGACAGTGTGGCGTCAGGCCGGGACCAGAACCTGTGCCTTTCTGCTCCCTCCCACTGCCTGGTCAGCTTCAGGTGCCCTTGCAGGCTCTTCTTGCTCTCCTGAGTGAGGGTGGTCTGGGAGCCCCATTGTAGAGGGTACTGGTACCTGCCTGTGTCAGTGCACGTGGGTAAACATGCAGGCTTTCCGATGAGCTGGGGCCCAGGAGCAGGAATTAGAATTCTTTTCAAAACTTCCATTTCAGCAAATGTTCGTCAAATAACTGTTCACACCCGCTGCTAAATTAGGTGCCCCAGTGAGCCTGGCGCTGTCCTTGCCCTCGAGCAGTCCAGTCCAGTCCAGTCCAGTGACCAGCTCTCACTGGTGAGAGCCGTTCCTCGGCTGGTGGCAGTTCAGACCTTCTGGGAGGGCACGCCCACAGTGACAGTCCCTCCATGGCAGTGGGCGTGGGTGTGAGTGCTGATGTCTCCTTTGAGGGCATTTCCTGCAAGTGTGAGCAAATGTACAGTCTCATCTGTTTCCTCCTATTTCTTCTTTTCACCAAAACGGCACTTCATCATAAGCACCCTGCGTTATTTTCCACACACTATTCCTTTGTGTGGATGTGCCATGATTTACCCAGCTAGCCCCTTATCTCATAGGTAACTTTAGGCCACATGGTAGGTGGCATGGTACAGGGTGCTGTGGGGACCCTGGGAAGACCCCTTCGAGCCTGTGAAAGTCGAGGAGGGCCTTTGGAACGTGCCAGAGGATTCAGGGGCAGAAGGGAGGCAGGGCACAGTGGGCAGGAGGACAGCAGAAGTGAAGCCTGAGAGGCGTGAAGCTCTGCACCTGTGCGCAGCTGCCAGCAGTCATTTGTGGCTTCTGAGAACCGGCAGAGTGTGCCTCAGATGTCCATTTGTGCACAGCTCACAGTGAAAGGGTTCTGTCCCTCACCCGAGTGCTGGCTCAGTGCCCCTCATGTTGAAGCACAGACCAAGAAGTAGAGGCGCAGCCCTACCCCCAGGGACTTGCAGTGCAGGGGTGGAAGCCATGGAGCCCGGCAGACAGTGCCCCAGGGGTCCGAGGAGTGGAGGCAGCGGGCCGTCCTGGGGCTGTGGCACTCAGCCCCTGTGTGCCAGGCACCAGGCCCACTGCTGCGTCGTCCTCGTCCTGCTGTGTGCCCCCAGAGACCTTCTGCAGCAGGTCCCCCGTGGCCACGGAGGACCTTAGGTCCAGAGAGTGGCGCACCTGCCCCAGCCCCCATTCTGAGGGGCAGAGCCAGAGTTCCTGGCACTGGTTTGCACTTCCTATAAGCACAGGGAAGCTGCACACAGCCGGTGCAGTGTCTCCTGTGGGTCTTTGTGGCTCTCTCTGTCTGCTTCAACACCCCCTTCCTTTCCTCCCAAAGAGCAAGGCTTACGGCAGTCTTTTCCTTCTGTGCCCCAAGTAACAGCACTGGCTGTGGGAGAGTCCATAGCAGAGCATGACCCACAGAGGACCCCCAGCCACCTTCTCTTCACCAGAACGAGGCCCACGGAGTGAGAATTGCAGGAAGGGCCTTTTTACCCAAGTTCCGCCTTCTGAAGAATTAGTGAGAATTGCATCCGTTACTGAAAACACTTCCAGCCAGGCTTCCTTGATTAAGTTTATGGCTTCTCTTTCCCCCCGCCACTGTTCCTTTCATTCATCAGATGTTTATTAAGAGCCTACTGTGCCTGGGTGCTGTTCTAGAACAGACAGAGGTCGCTGGTGCTGTGTTCTGTGAGGACATGTGCTAGGGGAAGGATGGAGCAGCGTAGGGTGAGGGCTCTGGTGGGCCAAGCCTGCAGGGAGGAGTGGGCCCCAGTCCTCCAGGTGTCTGGGCAGGCTTCCTGAGCAGGCTTCCTGGTGAAGGCTCAGCCCCAGGAGAGGCCTGCAGGTGAGAGAGAGAGGCCCTCAAATACAGGTGTGGTTGGCTCGTCCACGGTTGTGTTCTGTCCAGTTGTCCTTTTCCTGCGTTATTCATTCTTGTCATTCTCAACCAAACCAGAAGTTGAATGAATACATTAAACAGACACTTAAGCAAAGCATGGCCTTCTTTACTGTGCCACCGAAAAGCTGGAAATGGCCGACTGGGGAGATTGTACAGGGTAATGCCGATCCACGTGACAAGGTGGTAGAACCAACACTGTGATAAACTTGACAGCATCAGATGGTCACTGGACTCATGGTGGTGATCACTTCCTTAGGTTTATAAATGTTGAACTATGCTGTATATTTGAGACAAATTTAATACTGCATTTTAACAAAAAATAATCAGGAGACAAAGCATAAAAAACTAATGCCTGTGCAGTAGGCATGCGTTTAGTGTGGCACAGAACAAATCAGACTCCTTGCCGGTGGGATTGACACTCACATGGAGGATACAGAAAACGTTCTTAAAACTGGTATGATCTGAGCCGTGGTCAGAGCGGGAGAGCGAGGACCTGTGGTGCTTGCTGATCAGGAATTTGAGGCTGGGTAGGGCTTTCTTTCGGCCCACACACACTGAGCATTCACCCTGGGCCAGGCTCTGTACCTGGAGGCACAGAGCTAGGTAACACAAGGTCCCTGTCCCCCAGGAGCTTGCAGTGGGGTTCCCTCACACCCAGTCTCCTCTCCAGTGGTGTGGACCCAGCTCCTCACTGGTGCTTTGACCTCCTCCAGCCGAGTCCCTGACCTTGTCCCATCCTTCCTGCTCCTACAGCCACAAAAAAGGGTTTGAAGACAGGCTGCATCACTGTGTGCACGCAACCCACCCATCCCTTCCTTCTCAAACAGGGACTTGAGTCCTCCAAGTCCCCCACTGCTCTCGTGCCTGGGGGTGGTGGGGTGGTCACTGGAAGCTCTATCTGGGGAGCCGGTTGTGCTCCTTCTGTGTAGCACTACGTGACCTCACAGAGCAGGTGTGCCTTGGAGAGAAGGTGAGGCCTTTCTGAAAAGGTCTTATGGTGCTGTGAATTATAGAGAAGGTGCAATTAATCACCTTGAATTAATTGCTGACCTTGTGTGTTGCTGGCTTTGTTTGCACTCAGCTGAGCCTTGTCAGTTCTGTCAGCCTTGGCTTCTGTCTCTCTGATCACAGGCTGGGTAAAGAACACACGACTGCTGAATCACAAAGTTTTAGACCCGTAAAATACTCTAAGTAACAAAGTCCTATCAGAGAATTGGTGATCCTGAGTTGCTAAAACAGCTCAGGTTTTAAACTTGAACACTAATGAAATGTCTTCTAGAAGGATAGAAATGTGTGCTGAGCAGACGTCTGTGGCAAGCGTGAGGGGCTATGGGTGCTGAGACACCAGCACCAGGCCTTGCCTGGGAGAGCCTGTTGGGGGGCCCAGGGGGAGGGGTATGGAAGAGGCTGGCTCTGATTGCCAGCAGGCACATGGTAGCCACGGCTGGCCGCAGATCTTCCAACTGCTGCTCACCAGGACACTCCTGCATCACTGGTGGCTGTTCTCTGTTGACCGAGGGCCACATGGCGTCCAGGCCCCACTGCCCAGGCAGGCAGGCAGGATCTGGCTGAGACTGGAGAGGGCCCTGTGTAAAGGACGGAGCCTGGATCCAGACTTGGGGCCCCTTCCAGGCCTGGGGGCCACTCCGCCAAGGCCATGGAGAGGCGGTGGGTGTGGGTCTCCTGCCCACATGCGCCCTTCCCTCCTGTCCTGTCAGAGGCCACGTCCGGCTTGAGTCGGACCTACTCTCAGCATTGTTGACCATCAGGCTTTAGTCCTCGCAGCCTTCTGGTTCTCACTGAAGAACCAGGCTCAAACGCAATTCCATCATGAATGTGTTTGGGCTGACAACTGCCTACGAAACTTCCTTCTGTCCCATTTCTTCTTCCTGGGCTCCCTCAAGCCTAGCCGTGTGGCAAGGGTGTCCTCCTGTTTTCTCTAGAGCACCATGTATCTCTGCACTCCCAGGGTCTACAAGTTTGCCTCATTGGGGCTGTTTCTTGGCATGTTTTTGCCTTGTAAGAGTTCTGTTGTGTCTTCTAAGGTCTTCATTCTGCTTCCAATGTAAATGCTTCTTCAGGGAAACTTCTTATGTGTGCTGTGCATGCCTGGGCTTTTTCAACTCCCTTTGTTTACAACAGTAAAAACACTCCAATTTAAAAGTCCTGGGTGTGTTGTCCATAGTTAATGCTTGAATTTTTCCTTGATCCTGAAGGTTTGTAAACTTTTCTGTATTTGGTTTAATCTAAACAGTTTCCCATATTGAACACTGATGTACAAGGAATGAACAGAAGTCAAGAAAAACAGACCTGGTGGGAGAAAGCCTTGTACTCTCCTCTTTTTCCTGCGTCAGAGTGTGAAGGTAAGGAGACCTCTAT
This sequence comes from Anoura caudifer, assembly GCA_004027475.1. Lineage (NCBI taxonomy): Eukaryota > Metazoa > Chordata > Mammalia > Chiroptera > Phyllostomidae > Anoura > Anoura caudifer. The sequence continues at coordinate 23,297 of PVKU01003727.1, forward strand.
TAGGCCTTTCATTCAGATTTCTAATTCTCTAAGAGCAGAAAATTCTTTTTTTTAATCTTCATCTGACAACATACTTACTGATTTTAGAGAGGGGGAAGGGAGGGAGAGAGAGAAAGAGAAACATGGATGTGAGAGAGAAACATCAATCAGTTGCCTCCTGCACGAGCCCTGTTGGGGGACCGAACCTACAACCTAGGCATGTGCCCTGATTGGGAATTGAGCCCACAACCTTTTGGTTTGCGGGGCAACACTCCAAACAACTGAGCCACACTGGCCACGGAAAGAGCAATAAAATCTTTCGCTATGAGTATCAGTCCAAAACAACATCTGTCGAGGGTTTCAGTGGGCCAGCATGTGTCAGGCATTGCAGACAAAGATGAAGGAAAGCTGGTCCCTGCTTCTGAACTCCACCACAACCCGCTGTGGGCAAGACATGGAAATGCGCACCAGCGGTGCTGGCCTCTGACAAGGTCTGTGCCAGCTCCCAGCGGGCGGTCCAGGGGAAGTCATCAGCCAAGGAGGCCCCAGGAAGACCCCGCTGGGGAAGGGCGGGGCCAGGAAAGAATGGGCTGCATAGAGGCCAGAGTGTCTGTGGTGACTCAGGGGCTAGGGACCCACAGGTCCCAGTTGGGTTGGAGCTGTGGCCAGGGAAGGTGCCTGTCAGGAGGCCTGGGCGCCCTGCTCACTTAGGTAGAGTTTAACACACAGGAAGGGAAGGCCATTTACACGGCCTCACATGGAGAATCAGGGCTGTGCATTAACACAGTAGCATCAGAGTGGAGATGGCTAGAATGGAAGGGCGCCTGCAGGGGCTTGTCAGCTCTTGCAGCGGTCTGGGAGTGATCGGTCAAAGGCCTGGACTGAGGTGCTAGTGGGGGAATAGGTGGAAGACAAAAGCTTCAACAGGTTTTGTAGAGGATGCCAGAGTTTGTTGAATGACTTTCCATGAGGAGTGAACAGCAAGAGGGAGCTAGGGCAGACCAGGTAGAGAGGGAGATGGGACCAGGAAATTATGGTGAAGGTGATTTTCATCTGTGAGCCTCAAAGGTAGATACACCGAGAAGGTATAAAGTATCTCCATCAGAAATGCTGGGAAAAATGGGAACTAAGGAGGCAACCTGAAATGGATCAGCACAAGAGGGCGAGCTCGTCTGATTGCTGTGGTCTCCCAGGCCTTGGCGCTGGTTTCCCAGTCTCTTCCATCAGCCCTGCAGGCATGTACATCATTTGCTAGTGTGGACATGCTCAGGTGTCTTGTCTCCCTGGCTCGTGTGTAACTGATGTGGACACAGTGCAGTCCACACTGCCCAGGATGCCTTTCTAACCCCGGGGCTTGGGCTCAGGCACTGGCCTTCTTTGCAGCCTGGCCTCAGCTTCCTGGGGCAGGGGTGGGGGTGGGGCGGGGGATGGTTTGCTTCTCTCTGTCCTGGGGGCACAAAAACACCTTCCCAAACCCTGCCTTCCTCCTTTGCAAAGGTTTGCTGAGCCCTAAGGGGGGCATAGCGGAGTCCTCATTTTTTAGCATCTTTGTTTATTTAACAGCATTTAGTAAAGGCTTATTGCTTCACCATTAGTCTTTTATTATTGGCAAGGTACCCTCAATATTTTTTTTTTTTTGTTACATAATTCCCTCAAAAGCCTGTGCAGCATCACCCCTGGGCTCAGGTGCAGCCTGTTGCTTGTGGTCAGAAGCACTGCTGCCTGTGGCAGCTGTTTGTGCCCAGTGTGCAGGGAGATGGTGAGTCGGGGGGGGGGGGGGGCACAAACCTGCCTTGACTCGAGTCTAGTCTGGGGCCCTGCATGAGTGTTGAGTCATGGGCACAGTTAATAGGAATGCAGGCAGGAGAGGCCGGGTGCCCCAGGGCAGCAAAGCAAGGCCCCCCAGGATGAGCCCAGAGGGGAGCAGGCGGGCAGCAGGCAGTGCCTGGGCATTGGGAAGGACAGTGCTTGTGAGGCTCGGGAGGACTTTCAGACACACAGGGTTCTTGCTGAGTTAGTGTGTTCTTGCTGTGTTAGTGTGTCCCAGGCTGTCTTGGCGGCCCTAGTCCAGTTCCCATCACCAGAAAGGACCCGTTCTTAGCTCTAGGTCCTCCGTCTCTAAACAGTCCCTTGCTAGGTGCAGTAAATGATAGCTGGTACACAATGCTTTTTTGCTGTGAGAGGTGTGCAGAGGAACTCTTAGTGGATAAGTAACAGTAAACAGGCTTTGGAATGACTTTGAACTCACAGGTGCCAGTTAGATCCTGCGAAGTGGTCTTGCAGTGGGGTTTCACAAGCCCCATTCTCCCCTCCTGGGGCACGGGGGCCTGTAACTTCAGGAGGCTGGGCCAGGAAAGCAGGGAGCCTCTCACCCAGTTGGCTCACCTCAGCTCCTGAACTTTCTAATGCTGCTAATGATTGGTAATGAACACGTGCTGCTTTGAGTCAGGGGCTGATCCCGGAGCTCCCGGTAGTAGAGGGAGGCTCAGCGGTCAGGCGACTGGTCCAAGTACGGAGCAGAGCAGGAGCCTGACTTGCTGCACTCTGCCCCCTGCCGGCCTTGCTGCTCATGCACACACAGATCCGCTCAGCACACACTTCCTGTGCGCCTTCCAGTGCCAGGCACTGTTCTAGGCCTTGGGGATGCCGAGGCAAGCAGACCGAGTGCCCTCCTGACCAGCTGACACTGGAGCAGGGGCCTGAGGGAATGAGGGTGCAAGCCCTGTGGCAGCAGGAGCTGCCTGCAAGGAGAGGCCTGAGCAGCAGCACGGGCTGGAGCCGGGGTGCATGTGCTGAGCCCCAGCGGACCTCATGCAGAGGAGCCGTGCGTGGGTGGAGCGAGGGCTGGGCTCAGCAGGCCTCAAGGAGCCCCGGCCACAGGGCCTGGCAGACTGTTCAGGGTGCATCTGTCCTGGGGGGTGCTCTGCAGCGCTCATGCTCTCAGTCCTGCACCCACTGGAAGTGTATGCTACTTTAGTCTTAAAGGGAGAGCCCTGTAGGAAGACTATGGGCTCAGGAGACAAACCAAGATGACATCAAGGCCTGCTACCAGCTGCTGGACCTTGGGCAATGGCAGGACCTTTCTGCGCCCTGTGGCCTGTGTTTGTAAAAACTGACGCTGAGCCTCCCTTGGAGGCTGGCATGAGCAGCAGCGTGCCTGGAAAAGCCTGACCCAGAGCCCTAGCCCAGACACTGCAGCTGTTGCTGTGAGTATCCCAGGAATGCTGACGGTGATTAACAGTCACAGCCCCCCTCTGGTACATAGAGAATTCCTAAAGCAGGAAGAGAAAATGAAGGGGTCCCAAGGAAGCATGGATTTGGCTCCTCTTGTAGGTATGGCCTAGTCCAGGAACTTCCTCCTCCCCACCAGCCCCTTACCTAGTATAAGTTCTCACCCAGTGGGGTGGGGCATGGGCAGCTGGGGGCTTGGTCAGGCCAGCTGAGGAAAAGATGGCCACCCCAGGGGAGTGAACGGGGTCTCTCTGCCTCATCAGAGTGCATGGTGTCCTCAAGCAGCCAGCCTCCAAGCCCAGGGCTTTGCTTTAGAGCCCTCATGGAAAATGCTGCTGAGGGTGCCAGAACTGTACCAGGGCTGCACACACACCATCTCTATTAACCTGCACGGAAGTCTGTGAGGGCGCATGGCGATGCTTGGTTATAGGTGAGGGGCTGGGGCGCAGAGAGGCTTGGCCAGCTTGCCTGTTCCATCCCAGTAGCATGACCAGGAATCAGCTGACATCTGTCTCTCCCCGAGCCTGGTTGTTTTCATGAACCCAATTAGGCCCTTGGAGTGCTGGAGACAGAGAGAACCACAGGTGGTGGCGAACACAGTGTGGCCACGCAGCCTTGGCGAGAGGCTGTCAGGGCCCCGTGGCCTTCCCTTCGGCGCAGGTCCACTTCCCGGTGGGAGGCACAGTAGTCGTCGAGCACCAGTCCTGTCTCCTCTGTTTGACAGAGGGCAGCACACCCTTACATCCATCACCTAGGAAGCGGGTGCTAGGGGCAGGAAGACTCACACCAGTGATACCGGAGACAGGGCCCGCACCCAGGCCTGTCCGAGGTCTCGCCACTCCTCCCTGTGCCTCTGCTCCCACCACATTTCCCGTGGAATAGTGACGAAAGGGCTACTGGTCTAGGTGAAGACCAGGGGTCTCAGCTCTGGCTGTGCCTCTGAACTACCCAGGGCCTTTTCAGGAAATGCTAAATGCTCTTGCCAGGTCGATTCAATGAGAATCTCAGATGGGGGCCAGGCTTCCAGACTTGCCTTCAAGTTCCTGAGGTGACTGGAAGGTGCAGCTAGGGTTGAGAGCCATTGGATACATGGTGGGGTTCCTTCCAACGTCAATGTCTAGTGCCCCATTCACCTCCTTCTGCGGGCTGCTTGTCAGGCCCACCGAGGGCCTCATTCCCATCCCCAGTGCACAGGGAAAGAGCGCGAAGCTCCGCGTGCTGCTGAGCGGCTGGAGGACAAACAAGGACGCTGCCCTGTGTTGTTTTCTCATTGCACCTTGTCCTCCCTGAGTGCCTTCGCTCGTTTGTCATCTGAACATCCCTGTGGCCCATCAACTGCGTCCTTCCATGCACGGCATGCTCCTGAGAGGTTGGGCCTGTCAGGCTTCTGCCCTGCTCCCGGGCCTGCGGTGGCATGGGTGTGGGCCCACAGACACCTGGGAGGTGTCACGGGCTCGGGTCCAGGCTGCCGCATTAAAGTGGACCTCACACTGCAGCGAGTCGTCACCTTTTTTGCTGGTGAAGGTCCTTGTTTTTTTTTAAGGGACTCTGTGAGGCACAGTGAAGTGAGCCGTGGCTGTGTGCATTGTTGGATGACTGTGTCACAGTGGGGTGACAGGGTATGTGGTCGTGTTGGCCCAGTTTCTTAACCAACTCAGTCTGTGCAAGAATTTTCAACTCGGCCCGGTGTTCTTCTCATACCCCCTGGCCAGCTCCTCCATGGCTACGTAACCCCCCAAGGGTTGGTCAGCCCGGCCACTCCGACTCTCGGCAGAAGCTGGAACAAGGGCGCCTGTTTCATGACTGTGTCTTAATGGACTTTCCCCTTTCCGTTTTTTCCCCTCCATTCAAAATGATTAAGAATGTTATACAAATGCCAAGGGAGAGAATGGGATAGAAGAATGTCCAGATGCTAAAGAAATGCCCAGTAACGAAGAGCGTCTGTTAGATTTTAATAGGGTAAGTGGATTGTGCTGCACCTTGTCACTGACTCACAAACGACCACCGCCCCGCTCGCCCGACCCAGTCACTCAGGCTGAAACCTGGGAGTCCTGTGAGCTGCCCTGTCCCCTCCCTTCCCTCCCCTCCTGAGTCAGTCACTAAGCTTTGAGGGCGTCACCTCTCAACTCTGTAGCCCTTTGCTTGGTCTGTGTTGCCTCCCACCTCAGCCACTTGGGCTTCCTGAGTCCTCCCTTCCCTCGCTCCCTGCTCCCCCGTCCTTCGGTCCTTCACACCAACTGCTGCTGAGGGGATTTCTCCGTCTGAACCTGAGCCTGTCACTGCCCTTACGACCCATGGGTGGGCACCCTCTTTCCCTCTCTCCCTCTCCCACACCAGCCTGGGGGGCCCTGTCTGTGCCCTCTGCACAGCACCTGCGGGGTGCAGCCGCCACAGGGCCTGACTGTGAGCCGCTCCTCCCCGGCCGGGAGCCCTGGCACAGGCAGGTGGGCAGGCGGGTGAACAGGAGGACGAACAGGAGGACACCTCCTCTTCTCAGTGTGACTGTTGGTGTGGTCGGGTGCTGTGAGAGTGGCCCCCCGAACCCTGCAGTGCTGCTGCCTGTCCTGTGTGCACCCCACCCCCACCAGCCTGAGCCCCATCCTGGAAGCCTCCTGTGCTCACCACCCCACTCCCCCTTCAAGAGCGGCTGGGGCTTCTCCTCCCTCTTCCCCACACGGCAGGCAGATCGCCACACAGGTCGGACTGTCCCCTCGTCCCCCTGCAAGCCCAGGAGGCAGGGGCTGTTCTGCTGTGTGCCAGAGAGGACACAGGTCCTGGGAAGCTCAGTCCTCGGCCCCCTGCTGAGTTCAGGTGGAGTGGGCAGGACTTCCACTCGGACTCAGGACCTGGCCTCCAGCCAGTGTCCCTGCCTTCTGAGACAAGAGCCAGGCCCCCCAACATGTCCCTGAGGGAGGCCCTGTGTGGTTCAGCCCCACTTGCCTCTCTGATGCCATGTCCCTCTACTCTCCCCTCCTTCGGTGTGGCTGTCTTACTGTGCTGCTGCCTCGGGGGCTCTCAGCAGGGACAGAACTGCCATTGGAGCGGGGTGCTGCTCGTAATGGGGTTGGGGGTGGGGGGGCTTTGCTGGTTGCTATGACGGCGTGTTCCTAGTTACCATGACAGGTGGGGTGTGCTGCTAGTCACTGCCACTGGGGGCACTGCTGAGCACTCGCGGGGTTGCGGGGCGTCACTGGTTACTCTGGGGGGAGGGTGGTGTTAATTTATTCTGACGGGGTGGGGGGGTGTGCTAGATACTGTGGCCGGGGAGGGGCTATCACTTGCACTGGGGGTCCTGGGAGCAGGGACACTGACCATGTGGTGTGTTGGAGACAGTCCCACGCAACAGAGTTTTCTCTCGTAAGTGCCAGGCACTGGCAGGGGCCACTTCAGGAGTGCAGCCCCAGGTCCCAGGTAGGTTCTGGCTGCGCCTCAGGCTCTGCTTGCTCCTCAGCCTCAGGTGAGGATGCCTGTCCTCGAAGAACTGCCCTCCTGGGCTCCTGTTGCAGTGCCCTGCACTCGGGCCAAATGGGAGTTTGCTGGCTGGTCCAGCTGCCTCCCCTGGAATGGGAGCCCTGGGAGCACGTGGCCCTGCGTGTCATCCACATGTCCAGCCCCGTGCCTGCCTGTGTCAGGGAGGGGAGGTTGGTTTGTTTTGAGACTGTGTAACAGCAAAACTCTTCATGGTTTCAACTCTCCATGGGAAAACATCTGTGGTTGGTATGTAGTCATGTAGCCCTTTCAAAAAAGTCTGGCTTTTGATATGTTGAAACTTGTTCTTTTATCTTAGGTGTCTTCTGTTTATGAAGCGAGGTGTACAGGAGAGAGCGAAGCTGGAGCAGAGGCGCAGGGCTCCTGCAGGAAGCTGCACTCCAGCGCCAGCTCCGGCTCGGGGGCCGCGGGCTCGGGCCCGGACTGCGCGGGCGAGTGGGCGGGCCCCAGCGAAGAGGAGCTCTTTTCTCGAACTCACCTCTGACCCTGCCGAGTAGGACACGGTGTTTTTTAGAAACAGAATGTGATGGAGAATCACCCTTTCGTGAGGCCTGTTAATCTGAAACAACAACTTAGGTTTCTTCTCAGTTAACTGAGTCAGATCAGTAATTACCTTTCTCTTCTTGCTTATTTTAGAATTGAGAACAGCTAGCCTGTTGAAGATTTTTTTTCCAAGCTGTTAAATCCTTGGCTCTTTGAACTAGACTAGACTGTGTTGTCAAATCAAGGGTGGGTGCGCATGTGCCCGTCTCAGAAGTGCCACTGCTCCTCGTGCATCCCGCCTGCGGCCACGCCCCGTGGACTGCGGGCAGGCCCCCGCCATACCTTAGCATCACGGTGCCTGCCCGCGACCCTCCTGCTCTCTGGAGACTTGAGCTTTGGAACACGTAGGCTTTATTCTTTAAGAACTGGGACAGAAACACGCCCCCCTGCGGTGGATCAGCACCTTCCTGAAGGTGACAGGGAGGCGCGGGTGACTCCGCCGCAGCCCTCATTCACTAAGATCTCATGCACGTCGAAGTAGCGACCACTGGGGCGCACTTTTAGAGACTTACCAAGTGCCGTGTCTCCCCTCGCAGGGTCTCCCCTGAATATTGCCGAAGGTACTAGGGTTTGTGACTTTACTGCTGACTGGAGAAGCCCAGGGTTTGGGGTGTGGGCTGCTTCACGAGGCGCAGTGAGGTAAGAGGGCTGCCCCGGCCTGCTCGGGGATGCTGCTGCAGGTGTACCGAGACCCCTGCGGGGGCTCTCTGCGGTGCTCTCACCATATTTGGTGAGGGTCTTCACTGCAAATTGTGATTTCCTCGGAACCTACATTGGACTGAAACCTCTAGGACTCAAAATCCTAAACATTTGACATGCAATAAAGGCCACCCCATCACCCCAAAGAAACCTTGGCAGCTGTAGCTGGCGCCTCCCGTGGCTGTGACGTAGTGTAGTTAGAGCTCCTTTGTGTTTGCAAGAAGGTTCTGACTGAGTTCTGTGCGTGGCGGGCTGGGGTTGGGTAGAGTATCAATTTCTTCCAGACCCGAGTGATCACCCCCTGGGACTCAGGACCCCTCCTGCACTGGAGCCCGGGGTCAGTGCGAGTCCTGTCGCTCCTGCGGCCACCACCTCGAGCCTCTCACTGCTGTGCCTCAGGCAGAAGTTGGGAGGAGTGGTGTTTGCAAAACCTGACAGTTTTGAATTGCTTTTTTCTTTTTTAACCAACTCATTAAAAAAAAAAAACCTAATGTGTGAAATCAGTTTCGCATGTCTGTAACATGAGGAATGGCAGAAAAGTCCAGTGTGGACAAGGTGGCTGCGCCACTAATTCAGTGGGCGGTCCACACATGATGGTTCCCCAACTGGGCACAGAGCTGCCTGAGACACACGTGCCCTGCTGTGAGCTTCGGGTCTCATGGCCTTTTCCTTAGTTGATGACACAGAAAACTCCTTCTAAGGCTGTGCAGTCGCCCCAGTTCCGTGCATCCTCCCTGAGAAACGCAAGGGACCACTGGGCGTGACCTTGCCCCGCACCAGGGCTTGCTCTCACACAGCACGTCTTTTGACACTTTAAAGTGGGTTTGTGTGTGTGTGTGTGCGCGCGCGCGTGTGCAAGATTTTTTGTTGCTGTTATTTATTTACAGATTTTATAAGGTTTTATGTATTTCTTTTCTTCCAGAGCTTCCTAAAAAATTCATTAGCATCTGCACTGAAATACAATTTAACAGCAAAGGCAAAAAAGAATTGGATGTTGTAAATTCTTAAAATCACTACAATGACGATTGTCCTAGAATCGTTGCTTGTGTAGCAAGAGACCAAATCAGTAGATTTCAGATACCACCTTGAGCTCAGCTGACCTTGGGCAGAGGGGGTGGCAGGTGGTGGAGGCGCAGACTTCCTGCCGCACCGATGGGAGACACCTGCACCTTCAGTGGGGATGCGGGGTACACAGGGCGAGGGGGTTAGCAGATCATGTATTTATTTGTTTTCGTAGCTAAGTGGCTGAAGCTCAGAGGCTTTCAGCAACTGAGTTGAAAGTGTTTTTAGTTTTGTGAATGGATGATCACAAAGAGAAAGCATTTTTCAAAAAGTTGGCAAACCGCTGAGACGCACTGTGGTATGAAGCGCGTTGCAGGCCCGTAGCACTGACGTGTCCATTTCCATTCCCGGCCTGAGACTCTTCCCGTGGTTGTGTTGTTCTGATTTCACGTACACCAGAGTAACTGATTTTTTGTTTTCTTGTGGAGTTAACACCAAAATAAAAGTTTGAAAAACAGGTGGTCGTCTTTCTTTACCACAGCATAGGTCACCCCCAACCCTGACCTACGTGCATCTGTGGGAGAGAGCAAGTGTGGGGTCACTCCCTTCCAAGGGAAGGCCCTCTGCTCCTGCTGGCAGGGCACACAGGGGGCAGGGGGGCTGCTGAGAGAGGAGTCCTCCCTACCCCCCAACTCCCCAGCTGCTACCTCAGTCTTGCAAAGATCATGGCATTTTGTCCGTGGAGGTAGACAGAGCTTAGTCTCTGTTCCGAGAAAGATGGTCTGTGAATACTATGCATATGAACGTGGTATTGTTCACTGTGAAAGGAAACCAGTGCCTTTTTAAAGAAGTACAGAGGAAGCGCTGTCTGCACTTCCTTCGCCCTGAGGTGGTGGCCTCTGCCGCCTGTGCAGAACTGTCGTGGCAGCAGGTGCGCAGAGGGAGGGACTAGAGGGCAGCCCCACCACAGCTCGGCCCCTGCACAGGTGTGGTCATAAGCCGACAGGAGGTGCCTTTCCTGCAGGTTTGCCTCCCTGTGTGGCTGTGTGCCCAGCGGCCACTCTGGCCTGGAGCCCCTTGTGCTGTGGTTCTTGAAGTACCGTCAGCACAACTGCTTCACAAGCACCCACACCTGCAAGAGCAGAGCAGGGTGCTCTCTGCACATCACCGGTGTCCCCAGCATTGCTGATGTCATAGCTAAGTGCTGTGTGTGCCCCCTTGGGGTGTGAAGTCCTCTTTACATAAAGTGTCTATAGCGCTCAGACCACTGCTGCTGAGGTCTGTGCTGCGGCTGTCATCCCCGCAGCTGCCTCCCTGCAAGCTCTGAGCATGCGGGCTTGGTGCTGGGACAGCACCCAGCAGGCCTGTGTGTGCACTACTGTCCAGGAACAGGAAGGAGGGCCTGGCCCCAGTCTCTCTGGAAAGCAGCCGGCAGAGGGCCTCACTGGGGTGGGCAGCTGGTGACACGTCTGGGCACCGTTGCCTCACTGAACTGAACTGCAACAGCTGGCAGTAACATCAGCACCTGCCGTTTGGGCAGTGTAGGTGCTGTCTGTGCTAACAATATTACCAGCCAGCGTGGGCTCACCATTGCCGAGTGTCACTCGGCATTAACTCACAACCTATGAGGTGGATACAAGTACCCCATTTCACAGATGGGATGACGGAGGCACAGTGGGAAGTGAAGCACGTGGTAGTCTCCCACCCAGTGACCGGTGGAGCCAGGATTTGAACTGGGCACTGTAACTACAGAGTCCACCAGACAGCCCCCAAACCTCTATCTGGGCAAGAGCCCCTGAACCTGAAAAACGTGTGCAGGAGCTGTTGGTGACTGCAGCGAGGCAGTCTTTTTCTCGTCACTGTGAGTTGCATGTTGTGAGGGTGTCAACTGCAGGAATTGGACTGAGTCAGGACACCTGGGTGCAGGTCCTGGCTCTGCCACCCGCTGGGCCTGTGCCCTGGGGCAGGGCCCTTCATCGCTGGGCCTGGGACCCTCAGGGGTGAATGGAGATCTGAACAGGACCTCTCAGACGGTGGGCTGCACAGGTGGAGCAGTGCAGCCGCACAGATGCCAGAGCACAAGGCCGATGAGACACGCCCTCCCTCCTCCCCAGCCCGCCTCCTGTGGTCCATGGACGGGAAAAGAGCAAAGCCGGAAACACAAAGGAGAAGTTGCCACACCCCTGTCCAGTAACTCTCAAAAAAATCACATCTGTGGGCCGCCTGTCACTTCCTCCCCTCCTTGCCCTCCGTGGGTGGTAGCAAAGGTCCCCTAGTCTGTCAGGGTCAGGTCCTGCAGAGCCTGCCCCCATGGGTGCTGACTGTGGTCATGGGGCTGTCATGTGGCCGGCTTGGTCCAGCCCTCTCACCCTGAAGTGCAGTCACTCCATCTCCTGGTGCTGGCTGGGGTCCTAGAGCAGGGGCCTGGGTGGCAGCAGGGCTGTGTAGCAGGGGGTCCCTGGCCCTGAGGTGAAGGGGTGGGCACGGGGCCTGTGCAGCTCACAGTCCAGGGTGCCATTTGGGGGCCCCAGGGCAGGGGAGGCCTCCTAGGGGGAATGCAAAAGGCCCATCCTCTGGCCTGCTAACCCAACTGGTCCGGGCTTCCCTGAAGCCTAGCCTGCAGTCAGATGGGGACAAGGCTCCCCACCCCCTTCCAGACGGCAGGGTCCATGGGGTGCTGGGCCTCAGCAATCCTGGGTGCGTGCTGGAAGGTAGGTGGCAGGCCCACCTAGAGCTCAGGCGTCCTCCAGCCTCCTTGTCCCTTCTCCCCTGTCACCGTGTGACCCTGGCTTGGTCACTCTCCCTGACTGGAGCAGCACACCGCCTGCTCCCTCTCCCAGCCAGGCCAGGCCAGGCCAGACAGCGAGGGGCAGGCAGAGCTTCCTTCACCTCACCTGGCATGAGGACAAGCCCTCCTCCCTGCTCCTCTGTACATGCTCTCCTGTCCCCATGCCTCTCCACATCCTGGGGCAGGTCTGGGAGGTGGGGTCGGGCCCCCACACCAGGAGTTCCTGCTCCACCGCCAGAGCACATCTGCCCTGTATCCACTACCTCGGGGACTACCACTGCAGAAGGGGCCCATGCAGGGACGCCCGCCCCCACACAGCAATGAGCTGGGCCTGCTGTGGGCTCGTCACCCCCAGGCCAGGGTGGCTGCTACCTCACTGCTCCTTGCCCTCCATCTTCGGACCCTTGGGCAGCGGGAAGAGCCCTTGGAGGAACCAGAGCTGACGGCAGAGCTGTGGGCTCAGGTCCCTGGAGGGCCCAGGGATGGGCTGCAGGATGGCAGCCCGAGGGCACCAGCACTAGTCGCAGCCCAATTGGGCCAGCCTGGGCTTGGGCTTCTGGAGCTCTCCCCACCCCCTCACCCCTGCGCGGAGTAGCACCAGACGACCCTGTGCTGGGGGCTGTGACCCCACAGCCCCAGGCTGGCCAAGGGCCTCTGCAGGTGCTGGCCCCCTTCTGGCCTGATCAGCTTCTCTCCTCTGTGGAGGCACCTGGAGCACCAGCGGTGTCTGCTCAGGCACCAGGTCCTGCTGGTCACAGTGTCGCACTACAAGCTGCAAGCCATCAGCTCCAGAGCTGCCCAGCTCAGCGGGCTCCAGGCCTGGCCACCAGACCTGTGCCCCCACTGGGCGCTCACTGGGCAAGCTTCCAGCAGCAAGCCCCAGACTCTCAGCTGCAGCCCTGCACTGTGTAGTCTTGGCCCCTGTGCCGACTCTGAGCGCCCCCCACAAAGTAGCCTATGCCTGTCTCGATGCCCTGTGTTTGCCTGTGTTTGGTCCTGTGGGCGGCCTCCACTCCCCGCATCAAGCTGCACCAGGGATGCTAGGTGAGTCCACCCACTTCTGTGTGGTCAGGTGACCCTTCCGGGCTCCTCCCATCCCCTCCTCTCCTGCTTTCCCAGCCCCAGCTCCACCTGCGCTTCCACTGCTCCTCAAGCCTGGGTGGAAGTGGGGAGGCTTGGGTTTCCTCATACCGAACTGAGGTAGCCCGCTCACAGTCGCCTCACCCAGACCTGGTGGGCCTGCATCTGGGGGTGGGGGGCGTGCTCTGTTAACTGGACAAGGCTGGTGAGCAGTGGATCCTTGCGGCCCGCTGACCTTACGAACCCTCACGGAGGAAATGGGGACAGCAGGCTGGGTCTTTTGAGGGCTGAGGAGCTGATATTAAATGGCTGATTAGGAGGGAAAAAGGCCTTGGTTAGAGACAAGGTTTGTAAACATTCGATTCATTCAGCAAACATGTATCAAGAGCCTACTCTGTGCTGGGTCCTAAACCTGATGCTGGTAATAAATTTCATTTTTCTGCATCAGGAAACCTCCCTCAGCACTTGTTTTCTGGAAAGAAAGATATCACAATTCCCCCCTCTGTAAACTTTGGAGGCTCACTCCGGCCTGCCCAAGCCATGGCCACGCTTTTTCAGGACTTTGTAGGAAAGGTGTGAAGCCCCCACAAGCCCTACAGCCCTCTTCATTAGAAGGCTCTTCCTTATCTTGCCCCCAAATGTTCCTGCCTGGCAGCCCCGTAGCCCCACCCCACTCTGGGACCTCGGGAAGTCAGCAAGCTTGCGGTGTGGGGGAAGCCTGCCAGTGCGGCTCTGCCCTGACCGGGGCTGCCTGGAACCTCTGGGCCTGGTAGGGGGCGGAAGGAGGCCTGGTTGTCGCTTTTACACAGGCAGTGCTGGTGTGGCACTCCTGCAGAACTAGTTACAGGTTTCCTCGGGAAGAGACACACAAGGGCCCTTCACCAGCCTGTGACTCTGCAGACCAGCGGTAACATTGTGGTTTCCTCCTCCTCGGCTGTGGTGGGCTCCCCCCGCACAGCTGCGAGTCAGCGGGGGAGATGATGCACAGCCTCCATCCAGAAATGGGGCCTCCTGGTCCCAGCTCCTCAGCCCTGTGAGTGAGGCAGTAGGAAGAACCCTGAGGCGGGGCCCTGCAGCCGGGACAGCTGTCCTCAAACTGTCCCAAGCACCTGCTGGGCGCCGTTGGCAGGCTTACCACCTGATGGGGCAGACAGATGGTCCCTGACCAGGACCCCAGGAGGCCATGTCCGGGGGGCCTGGGGAGGGGGTGACATGCTGGGGGAAAACCAGCTCCCAGGCAGCTCCAGACAGCACCCTTCACCCCCCCAAGGTTCTTGGTCCATGTTTGGAGTTTGGAGGTGGTCCCTCTGTCCCCACACAAGGGAAGAGGAAGGCTCAGTCGTGGCCACTCAGCAGATACTTGCTACTGAGTCCTCTCCCTGGCCAGCCAACATAGAGTGGGGGATCCTCCGTTCTGCTGCCACCTCTCCTCAGCAGGTCTGGTCCCCCTGCCTCACACTGGCTACAGGGGGCATGGGGGACATGCCAAGGGGATGTACATGAGGGAGTAACCAGCTCTGCCAGGTGTGGGCACTGGGGGCAGGCGTGTGGCAAGGAGGAGCCTTGGGGATTGTTTTTGAGGGAGCTGGGAACACCCACCATGCAGCTGCCGGAGGGAGGCAGGGTGGGGGCTGGACAGAGGTACTGGGATATTTAGGAAGCCCGTTTCTGTAGACAGGAGGGGGCTGGGGCCACTGTGTGTGTGTCACTGTTAGAAGGCCTGGGTTCAAATTCTGCCTGTGGACTTAGCAGCTCTGCAGCTTTGGGCAGGGAGTCTCCCGCCGGACTCCATCCCCCCTCCCGTTTCCTCTCTGCCACCCTGGTGGGGATGTGGGGGGCTTACCCACACCCCACATAAGCAGGGCTCAGTAAGGTTCTGCTGTTACTTCCTCCTCTGAGTGGGGCCCAGGCTGCCTGCTAGGGGCCTGGGGACAGCACAGAGACCCCACAAGGCCAGGAGGTGTCTGGGGGGTGGCCCAGAGGCTGCTGGAGCCCAGTGGCAGCTTTGGGGTGCAGACATGGGGTAGAGTTGGGGAAGATGTTCTGAGGGCCAGAGCGCCTAGGGTGATGTTCTGAGCCACCTCCGGAGGGAACTAGGAAGTAAAGGAAGGAGGGGTTCCCGGAGGTCCAGGTGGAGGGCGGAGCAGGTGCGAAGGTGGGTATGAGGGAGTTCAGAGTGCTCTGGGTGCAGTAGGTAGTTCTGTGAGCCTGGAGAGACCTCAGGCCAGTGACAGAACCTCACACATGGAGGGGCAGTCCCCATAGTGGGTCATCTGGTGTAGGAGGGAGCTGCGTGCCCCCGCACACTTCTGCCCTCTTCACTCACCTCTCATGGCTTCCCTGTGAGACCTGTCGCTGCAGCCTCTAAATCGGGCTTTGCTTTTTGATGGTGGCAGCAGCAAGCTGGGTGACATGTTAAAAAATAAGGCTGTTTGGAAAATTCCACTGCAGTGTGCCTACAGGGAGCCCCACCCTCCGCGCCTTCTGCTTCCTTCACACCTAAAGCCTTTGGGCCTCGGCACTGGGCACCTGTAAACAGTCAGGGAGTCACAGACTGCAGGGGAGCCCTGCCCCAGCTTCACTGTAAGTTACCTCTTCCAGTTTTGGCTGCTCTGGGAACGAGGGACCCTCTATTTTTGGTCAGACCAACCTGGATTCAAGCACCCCTAGTGAAATGGGGCAATGATAGAGCATCATGGGGCCTCTGGGCAACTAGAGGCATTACAAAGATGGGCCGTGTGGCCTGCTGCCCTGCCTCTGCAGCCAGCGTTTGCCCCCGCCACCCTGCCTCACCCATCGATCACCTCTCTAACCTCCTGGGGCTTGAATCTCCCTTTCACACAGTGGGAAACAGGGCTTGCCTTGCTGCTCTCCCAGCTTTGGTGAGAAGGGCCAGCGACTCAAGCCCTCATCTGACAGCTCCAAGTCACTGCACACTTCAAAGTCCGTGACTCACCCATCTGGGAGGATCTTAGCATATCTTAATTGTAAATAAAGCACATGTTCCTTCTGGGGAAATCGGTCTCAAAATATATGGGGGCAGAAGGTAATCATGTGTGTTCTGATACTCCCTTTGGTGTTTTCTTTTTTTTCTTGTGGATGACGCAATTCCAGATATATATATCTAGATATATATAGATATTTATTTCTTTTTCCTGGCTTGGTCAATAAGTTTATTAGTCTTTCTTTTTTAAGACTTTATTTATTACTTTTAGACAGAGGGGAAGGAAGGGAGAAAGAGAGGGAGAGAAACATCAATGTGTGGCTGCCTCTCATGCATCCCACACCAAGGACCTCGCCTGTAACTCAAGCATGTGCCCTGACTGGGAATCAAACCGTTGACCCTTTGGTTTACAGGACAGCGCTCAATCCACTGGGCCACACTACCCAAGGCAATTTACTAGTCTTTACCTGACAAATCTTCATAGAAAATTGTGGTTTGGTTTATTAGCTCTTGGCAGCCTGTTCCTAAGTTCTCAGGAAGCTTGCGTTTGTCTAGGCTACCCAGTCTGTCTTCTGGGCAAGAGACATGCTGGGCAGCCCCACCATGTAACTTCTTTCTTGGGCTTTCCCCATAGACCCGGCTCTCTCGCACCACAGCCTTGGCTTTCTCACCCAGTGCCTCTGCCTGGGATGCAGGCACGCTGTTCCCCACGTGCTTAGAGAACTGGTCCTGTGAGCCTGCATCCTCTGCAGCCTTCCCACCCAGGCTGTGCTTCTGAATTGAATTCCTTGCTTTCTGGATCATAACCGGGACTCGGCTGTCACTGTGAGGGACAGACAAGCCTCCATCCCTAGTTCCCTTCAGGGCCTCCAACACTCTATTTCCTGTGGTCATTCTGGGAAGCCCTGCATCTGAATAGCAGGTAAAGGCACCAGGTGGGCCATTGATGCTTTCCACGCTGCAGCCACCTCAGTGTGGCTGTTGCAGACCTCGTCCATGCTGAGCCTGTTGAGAAGCCTGCGGGCTGGCTGCTGCAGCCTGACCTGTCACACTGTACTTCAGGTCAGGAGCATGAACCACACAAACTCTCCCATCTCCTTCCATACGGGCACACGCAATCTGACAAATGCTGTTTCCTGGTCACCTAAACTATCACCCTGTACTTGGGGTGCACTGTATTTTTGTCCTGGATTACCAAGCACTTCTGGGTATAGCACCTGTCCCCATCTTCTAAATTTCACTTGGTGTCTCTTGAAGTAGACTTGTTCTTAACAAGTTTGAGAAACCCCATCCTGCGGAAGAGACTCGCACCAGCAGATGGCCACGGACTGTGCAGCTTGGGGCCAGGCAGGGGGCGTGCACTCCACATTCTTTGATTTTATCCTTTATTTAAAATTCAGTATCACTCATAGTTTAAGCATTTCCTCTGTGCTATATAGCTCCTTTAAAGGTTTTTTAAGACAGCCCCACAGAGTTAACCTTCCCTCACGGTAGGACTTCCACATCACATCCCTTTCACTGCTGTAAGTAACACTGCGGTGACATCAGTCAGCTGTAACTTGGGGTGACTCCACGAGTGTTTTGGACCACAGGGATCCTGAGGGCTGTTGTTTTCTGCCTCCCCCTTTCTGGGCCATGCCATCTCCCTGTCACGAATGTGCTACTTTTAGGAGTCCTGCCTCCCAAATTCACTGATTTCAACCTAGTGCAGGTAGGAGACAGTGACTGTACTCGTCAAAATGAGTAAAGTACAAGTTGACGGCTCTGGTGTGAGGGTCTGTCTGCTGCTTCTTGCAACCAAGTGCAGAGGCTCCTTCGTGGTGGCACTCTGGTCATTTGGACACTTTCCCATCCCTGTGTCTCTGGCTCTCTTCCACGCTGCCCCCACTGATACCTGTATCCTCGGCATCAGGGAGGGAGGGAGGGAGGCACTGAGCTTCTGAGAAGTTGGCATGAGTGTGCACAGCCACACAGCTGACCTTGTTCATTGTATTTCTAATTTTGTTACTCTGTTGTGATGAGGACTCATCTAGAACACTTCTGGGTGCTGATGACAAATGGGAACACATGGATGTAAATGACTGCAGGTGTAAGTGACTAATGGGCTCCAGGGAGGGGCTCTGGGTCCAGAGAAGCAGGTGGAGGGCAACAGGATGGGGAGAGGGTGATGAAAAGGCAAACAGAGGGCGCCAAAACCTGTGGACCACAAACTTCTTTTGGTTCTGGGCTCAGGGCAATGGTTCCTTCTCACTGTGGGGTTTTAAAACCCTAAGACTCAGAATGAGGGCTGCAAGGGATTTGTGGAGTGCAAAGAACACTGTAAAAGCAGATTTATTAAACTGATGTATTAGGTTGCTAATTCAGGCCTGAAGCAAACCTGTACTTTTCCATCAGTGTTTTCTTAAAATAAGCTGGGGAGGTCACATTAGGGTTTGAAGGATACCTGGTATTATTTTCCCTTAATTTTTTAATATTTCAAAACATTTTTCCATCTAGAAATGTAAGCATTTATAAAGCTCCTATTATGCAACAAGCCCTCTGAGAGTGTTAATGTACCCTACTAAGAGTTTGCCTTATTTAAGTCCTTGCCCCCTGCCATCATAACTAATAGGTACTAAAAACATTTGCGGAGCTATGAAACAGGAGAAAGTCAGGATTCTTTGGCCCAACTCACATGACCATGGCCCTGACAAAGTAATCTTCCACTGCCTACTTCCAGATGCTCTCTGGGCTGGAGAGATTACCCTTCCCGCCCCTGACCAACCTGCTCTCCGGTGCTCCCTTAGACTCAGCTGGCTGTTCCTCTCTGGTAACACTGCCCGTGACAGTGTCTGGGGCTCCTGGGTGGCAGGATCAAAGCCCAGTGTGCAACCCAGGCCTTCCGGCTCCCAGCCACTGGAGTTGTTCCTCTAGACTTGATGCCTCCAGAAGACAATGACAATTTAACAAATATTTAAGTGCCTACTACTTGCCAGATGCAGGTCACACAGCAGTAAACAAGACAGGCTGGGTTTGCCTCAGGAAGCCTCCCTCTAGGAGAACAGATCAGCTACTGCCTAACAACAGCTTTCTCATTCAGGGCCTCGCGAGATTTTGGAAGGTGGTCTGCGTGGGGCATCTAGCTTCCAACCCCTCCCAGCTACTGTCCGGGGTCCTGGGACCTTGGGCAAGAGGCTTCTCTGCCTCTCTATACACTACACGGCTTTGATCACAGACCCTGTCCAGGCGTTTCTGCAATGCTGACACAAAATAATGCACATAAACGCTTGGCTAGGGGATCCCCAAACTTGTCTGGCACATTACCCAACTTGCAAAACTGTATCTCACCTCCAATGGGCCTGGGCTTTGGCATTTTCAAAGGTCCCCAGGCGCTTGCACTGGGTAAGAGCTCAGTAAAGGACAACTACCAGAAATGCCCATTTTACAGAATAAGAGACTAAAGCGGGGCAGGGAGGCCGCCCCTCCCGCCCTTAGTCGCGGTTCACCCACACACACGCCTCCCGCCTCCGGCCAGGAGGGGACCTGCCCCCCAACCCCCCCACCCCGCACACCAGCCCAGAGGTAGGGGCATCCATCGATGCGCTCCATCGCTCGGCTCCCCACGCCTGGTCCCTGCCCGCTCGAGCCCCTTCCCCCTCCCGGCAGCTTCCCACTTCCAAGATGGCCGCGGGTGGAGTCGACCAGGTAAGGAGGCCCCAGGCGGGTGACCACCGGAGCTGTGCGGACCCGAAGATCCCCTCAGGCACCTCTCGCGGCTCCGCTTGACCCTCGAGAGAGTAGAGGGCCGGCGACGCCGCAGCGGGGTCCTCGGCGAACTGGGGAGTGGGTCGTAGGAAGAGCTGCAGGGCGAGCGTCGAGTTCCAGGAGCTGCAGCGGTGGTGAGGCGGGAGGGGCAGCTCTGGCAGAAGAGCGGCCGCGGCCGGCAGGGGGCGGGGCGAGGGCGCGTGGGGCGGGGCGAAGGCGTGTTCCGCCGTTGGTCGCGGGCGGCTCGCGCGCGGCCGCTCGCGCGCACCTGCTCGCCGGACCCAAGCCGGCAGCGCTCGGGGCGTTCTCGCCGCTCAAGTTGTGGGTCCCGCGGGACTTGGGGTACCTACTCGCCAGTTCCGGGATGGCGTCGGAGCTGAGCTAACTCCGGTACTGAGGGCCTGCGGCGGGGGCGGGACCCGGGCCGGGAGGGCGGGAGGGGCCCCAGGCGTGCGGCGCCGCTGCCACCTGCTGCAGCGTCGACCGGAGCGGGGAGGCGGCCTCAGGCGGGGGGGGGGGGGGGCAGCGCGCATCGGGATCTTGATCCGACGCCCTCTCGCCGCGCGGTCGCCACTTAGTCCCGCTCTGGGGAGCCCGTGGGGCCCGGGGAACACTGCGGGGCCCCGGCGGCACTCGACTCTCGACCGCCCCTCAGTGAGACGCGCGCCCTGACACGCTCGCTTCTTTTCCGGAACTTGACGAAGAGTTTGTCCTTTCAGATGCGGGGGGCTGCCGGCTCGGCGCTTGGACCCGCCCCTCCCGGCCGCCGGGACCTTTCCACCTCTGGGACCCCGACCCCTTGGAGCATCCCCGTGGGGGGCTGCCCCTCCCCATGGGGCTCCTGACATCCTTCCTTCTTGTTATCCTTGTCCCTCCTCGCAGTCCTCCTGGCACCCTCTGCCCCTCGGTCAGGACTCCCGCTCCCCAGCCCTGGACCCCCTGCACCTTGGTGACCCAGGCTGGAAGGCTCCAGCCGGCATATGTCGGCGGTGGGGAGGACACTGCCCAGGCGGTCCTCGCTGTGCAGGGAGCTGCCTGGAGGAAGGAGTCGGTGGCTGGAAGCCGAGGGGGTAAGGCCGTGATGAAGCAGAGGACTGGCCCTGCACCCTCTAGTCCCTAGACCCTACACCGAGCGTTGTAGTGGCAGGATCTTTGCCTGGCCACGTGAAACCATTTCTGCCTTAAAATTGCACAGGGCACTGTTTTCACCAACGTGGAAATGGCAGCTGCGCTTTGGAAGGTTGTCCGTGCAGGAGGTCCTGGGGGCCAGTGTCTGCTGTGTGGAGGCCCCTCGCTGTTGTCGTTGTGGCGCGTTTGGGGAGCGCATGTGGCTGCCGTGCAGTTAGGTCTGAGCGCTGAGCACTGTGAGGTGCTTTGCCCGGGCCAGCTCTCCCTCCAGCAGTCTTGGACCACTTCCTCTTGACTTACTTATCTGGGTAGGACCAGCCCGGGTCTCAAGTTGAGTGTAGCTTCCCAACTTATTACCCTATGCCCTTATGCCCCCAGGCTCTTAGGTCCCTTGGGTTTGAGGGCTCCATGTGATCCCCAGCCCTAGTGAGAACCTGGCATGGATTTGTTGGGCCCAGGGTTATTGAGGGAATGCACCCTTTGGGAAACTAAATTAGGAAGGTAACGTAACTCTCTGGCTTGTAGGCACCCGGCAGGGGAGAGGCAGAGGTGAGATTCCAAGTCTGCACCTCAGTGCCCCAGCACTTCACTGGGCCAGAGCTGGGCTGGCTCCAGGTGGTGAAACAGTTTTCACCTTCTGCCCCAGCCTTACCTGCCTCTGCTGACTGCCTCTAGCGCTTGCCACCAGGCACCCTCTCTCTCCCTTTCCACCCCTCCACTTCTCCACCCCTCCCTCCAGCAGGTGAATTCCTGTCCTTCATGCCTCTACCTCCTTGTGCTTGTGCCCTGCCAAAGACCTCCTCAACAGGAAGGGCCCCGTTTATCAGAGCACTTGGTTTGGGTGTCTATCTCCCACATTGGTCCGAGCCTCTGGCCTTCCTGTCGCAGCCTCAGCGCAGGGGATGCCTGCCTGGCATGCTGTCCTTGCTGGTGGACCATTGAGACCTTGGAGAAGGTTTGTCATCAAAACAGACATTTATACGGATGTGAGAGGAGTTTAGTGAAATGGCTGTGTTGTTTGCTGCTGTTTGTTTTAGGACAGATACAAACTTTGTAGGACCAGGGTTTAGAATTCCGGAGTGTCAAGCTGGAAGGAGCTCAGGTAGATCAGCAGGGCTGATTGTCTCCTTTTACAGATGGGGAAGTTGAGGCCCAGAGCTCAGTCAGTGCTACCCAGCAAGTGAGAGGAGAGGTGATACGGATGGGAGGAAGCTGTGCAGCAGGCTGTGCGGACAGACTGGCTGTATCTTGAGCTTGCTTATGCAAATGAGTTGCTAAAATAGTGGGCCTGAGCTGGCCAGGCCTATCTGGTGCCCAGGAAAGAATAACACCAGCCAGCTCTTCAGAGGCTTAACTCTTGCCTGGCAGCAGTTCTGAAGGCTTTATGTGGGTTACTTCCCCTGATCTTCCAGCTGCCTGAGGAGACAGGCCCTGCTCTCGGCCCCATTTTACTACAGAGAAATTGAGGCACAGGACAATCAAGAAACTCGTTCAAGGTCATAGAAAATGGAGAGGCTGGGATTTGAACCTAGACAATTTATCTCCAGAACCTGCATTCCCCCCTTATTTATTTATTTATTTATTTAAATATTTTATTTATTTATTTTTAGAGAGAGAGGAAGGGAAGGGACTGAGAGGGCAAGAGAAGAACAGCAATGTGTGGTTGCCTCTCCAGCACTCCCTACTAGGGACCTGACTCGCGATGCAGGCATACGCCCTGACTGGGAACGAAACAGTGACCCTTTGGTTCACAGGCCAGAGCTAAATTCTCTGAGTCACACCTGGTGTGACTCATTTATTTTATTTTTAAAACTTTTCTATCAAAGCTAACAAAAAATTATTAACTGTTTGGCTTATCGATCATCACAAAATGTAGGGCCTGTGTTCCTAAGCACTGCAGCAGTCATTTCTGCGGCTTTGATGTCAGGCCTGGTTTGAATCCAGTTTGTGTTCTTGTGTGAGCTCAGGCAAGTTACTCAGCCCCTCTGAACTTCAGTGTCTGTGGTGCACTTGCAGGGCTCGTGGTGACTGGCGTGGGCGATGGCACATTTGGTCGCAGCGCATCTTTGGTGAATGATTTCTCTTATTAACGATTACGAGTGTAAATTACGTTGGCTTTCTTAAGTGGTCAGAATGTCGCTCACCTCTCCATGGCCCCTCAAGCATACTGGTGCTTAGGACAATTAGTTTTGGTAAATCACCAAATGCAGTTGAAGCATTTTGGGGTTGTGGGGAATCCCCCGTATGTTGAAAGTCCTCAGTTGAGGATGCCCTCCTCCCATGCCTTTTCAGCATTGTGACCACCTTTGGATAGTGTGACTTCAGAGTCTGGTCCATAGGGTTGTGAAGGAGCCTTTGGGGACCCTCTGCCATTTAACCCCAGTTTCTGCCCGGTTTGCTGATGGACCAAAACTTACTTAAACAGCATTGTGTTAAGTTCCAGGTGCCTGAAAGTTGCCATTCACCCTGCAGAGTATATTGAACTTCTAACAAATTTTTTTTTATTCTAAATAATAACCCATTTAAAAACTAGACTATTTTACTTTTCATTCTACAAAATGCAAATTAACCCACTGTTTTAGGTCCCTGTGCAAGCCATGTGAAGAGGAAGTGCTTTAGCGTCAGGTCAGCCCTGGCACAACCACTTTGTCACACGCGCCTTCCGGGCCTCTGTCACGTGTCTGTGAGCTGGTAATGATGGGGTCGTTGTGGAGGGCACGCAGAGGGTAGGTGTGAACACTGAACAGTGAGCACAGTGCCCAACGTGTAGTGCGTACTTGGTGACCAGAGGCAGCTGCTCTTGTTAATTGTTAATGCTGAGGCACCTGAGCCCTAGATCGGCCTACGCCTTTCTTTCCAGGAACCTTTGTGCATGAGCCAGGACCTGAGCTCCAAAAGGGAAGATGGGGGTTGGTGCTGTGGAGCCCTCTGTGGAGCTGGCTCACCCACAGGGGACATGCCGCAGGTAGCCGTGCACTAGGCTCTGGAGAGGAGGGGGAGGGAGTCGGGCATGGAGCTGGGTTGATGGGCAGCTTGGCAGCAACAGTAAGTGCCCACAGCCTCCTGGGAGGGTCAGGGAGAGCAGCCGTGTCCCTGTGCTGGTGGGGCCCAAGAGGGCGTCTCCTCTGCCATCTCTAGAGAGCAGAGAGCAGCCGGACACAGAGGGCTGCGTTGTGGACTGGGAGGAGCCAGGGGACGTCTCCGTGGATGGGCAGCACAACTGCTCCCCGAAGCTGCCAGTGAGCGTGTTTCCCCGCCTGGGATCAGAATGGAATCACTTGGCCCTGGCTTCATAAACTCTTTCTGTTGTCTATGAAGGTATAGTAAAGACTTAGTTCTATTGGTTTTTAAGGAGGAGAAAATGAAACCTTTGCTTCAAGATGGAACTGTTTTCCAGCCTTATTCAGGATCACAGGTCGGAGCCACTGTCCACTTTCTGGCCTGCAGTACCCCCAAGACGTGGCCCAGAGGAGTGCAGCTTGTTCACCTCTCAGGCACTTAATTTGCAACTCAGTTTTGTGGCAGGTAGATAAAACTCAGGTGGTTTTGCTGCCTAAAATGGATACTGTCGTCGTCTTTTCCGTACTTGACGTCTGGTGTGTTTCTCTGGTCCAGGAGGTGATGGCTGGTCATCATCACACTTGTATCGAGCGTGTCCACAGCTGCTGCCAGCTGCACCTGAGAACCTGAGGGTGCACCCTGTGGTGGCCACTGCGGTGGCTTGTGTCCTCAGGCCATAGGGGTGTGGCCTTTGGGAAGGAGCTGTGTTGTGTTTTGCTTTCCTGCACTGCTGACAGTGTTCCTTGCTGGCTAGTCTGGTGGCAGACAGGAGGCACGGGGCAGTTATTGCTTCCCTGCTGTGTCTGTCGTCCGCTCACATGCCAGGAGCCCCATGGGATGGATTTCCTTCCTGTTACTTCCACAGCTTACCTTGTTTTTGGAACATAACCCAGTTCTCAGCAGATGTTTCTTGGATCAACTATACCTCAAACCTGCCCACTTAGAACGTAGTTGCTAGTAATAGTTAATTCAGTGAATAGATTTGTGAATCTTTGATTCATGCCAGGCATTTGTCCAGGCAGTGGTGTCCAGAGGCTGTTAGTGCTGTGTCTGTGTGGAGCTTTGAAGCCAGTGCAGGGAGACATGGGGACAGCTGTAAACAGAGTTGTTTTAGGTAGGATGCAGCCAAGAGGGGTCTAGGAGGAAGGAGGTCTTGCAGCTTCCTGGGAGAGGTAGGAAGGCTTCTCAGAGGAGGTGGCCTTGGAAGTGTGCTGTGCCTCCTGGTGGCACCTGCTACCAGATCTCTAGGGGTGCTGAAGGCCCAGCTGGGAGAGCCCCAGGCATGGTGCAGTGATCCTGGGTTTTGAGAGAGCCAAAGTGACGGTGTGAGGCTGGGGAGGCTGGCAGGGGCGGCTTGGGAGTGCCCTGTGCCAGCTCAGGGAATTTAGGCTTATTCTGTCTTTAGGAAACATGTGATTTGGAGGCAGGCCATCGGCAGTTGGCCTCCTGGCAGGCTTCCAAAGTTCGCACTGCAGCCTGTCTCAGCAGGTGCTGTGTGCCACCACCCTGGCAGGGCACCCCCAGAGGGCACGTGTTCTTCCGGGGGCGTGGTTTCTAGTTTTACAGCACTGGTAGCACCAGGTGGGAGGGTTTGAGGACAGGTGGCCTTGGCCCCTGGAGATTTTGGCTTTAGAGTGTGTTGCAAGTGGAAGTGCTTTTTCCCTTTTAGGTTTATTTTTCTGAAGGAACACCCTGTTCCTGGAGCTTAAGGAACTTCAACTGGACTTGGAACATGCGGAGGCCTTGCCGGTGGCTCAGCAGCTCCCTTAGAGGACCCTCTGGGCCGCTCTCAGGCAGCCCTGCGAGGCCCTGCCCACCATTCTTCCCTGTGCTTTCCTCAAGTGACTCACAGGGGAGGGGTCCCTGGGTTCACTTACTGCACTTGCTGTGCATTCCTGTCACTCTGGTATTTCAGTTCAAGTTCATTTTTTTTTTGCAGGTACTTGAGCTTTTAATGTGGCTAAAGTAGAGAAAATTCCTGTTCATTGGGTACCTGCCACGTGTCAGATGCAGGGTGTGCTGGCACTTTCCCCAGACCTCCTCCTTTCATTGCCCTCAGGTCCCCCAGGATTTCTAGGGGATGGCACCATTTCGCTGCTGGGGAGGAGGGGAGTTGAGGCTCAGAGGTCCAGCATTCCCTCCCCCGCCCAGGTTGCCCCAACTGGTAGGTGGCAGAGCAAGGATTTCAGCCAGGCCTGTCCGAGTCTCTCCCTCCAGAGGGTTTCCTCTTGAGTTCAGGCTTTGGGCCACTTTGACCTGTCGGAGTGTTGGTTGTGTTTTGATAATTCCAATTACCTTTGACATTTCCAAAGATTCTCTCTTACCTATGTTTTTCTTTTAATTAAAATAAAAAGTAGAACTTTCAGGTTTGTCTGAGTTTGACTCCTTGTGTCTCCTCATGTGAATCCTTTGTTTCACTGCCGGGCTCAGTTCAGAGCTGTCGCAGAGCAAGGTCTCAGACACGGTTTGCTGCGACCTCACTCGAGAGCAGCTCAGGACCTGCCAGGACCTTAGGGGAGGCTGTAGCCTGGGGACTCAGGACAGCGTGAGCCGGGGAGCATTGAGAATGTGCTCACCTGTGTGAGGGGTGCTCGGGTGCTTCCGGAGGGTGAACTGAGTTTTTACTCTGTGTTTTTTATTTTTATTTATTTTTAGGTAATCAGTTGTTTTTTGCTTCACCATTTATCTCCTCTATACCCACCTCCCCCCCTCCCCCCACTGCCCCACAGTGACCACGCTGGCATCTGTGTCCAGAGAGCGCTTTCTCTCCTACAAAGGCCTTTTATAGAACACCGTTATAATTCCGTTTTTGCGTGGGACTCTGACTTTGCCGGTGTTTTTGTTTTGGGGTAGCATGTGTGGTTCTACCTTCTGAGAGAAATTGGCAGCCAAGGAGTGGAGCATCGTGGTTAGATAATCCTTCGTCCCTTACTGGGCCACATTGCAGGTTTTGTATGTAATTCTATCTCTTTCTGAATTCTGCCTTTCCATTCATTCCTTCGTATTTCCGTTGTTGCTTCAGGGCTGCACTGACTGGTTCCTTTGATTTCCGGGAGGGAAGGCAATGAACCCCTCCTCCCTTTTTCTGCTTTTGCTGAGTTGGCTCTGCAATGTTGGTGGTGTTGACTGTGCTGACGTTGAGAGGTGGCCAGGCTTCTTGAAGGGGAGCAGGAAGGCTCTTTACAAAAGCTAAAAAAAACACCTGGAAGGGTGTGGTTATCAAAAGGGCCGTGGTTGCCACCCTGCTTCAAAACCTTTGGTGACTTTCTGTTTGAGGGTAGCAGCTGCCCACAGAGCACCATGGGGGGGCGGGGGGGGCTGAGTCTGCTGAACAGTACCCTCTTCACAGTGCTTTCACTCTGGGGGGGGTGGAGGAAGGGGGGTGGGGTGCTGAGGCTGGGGCAGCACCTGGCAGTCCCATCCTCTCTGCCTGCCCCCATCCTCTCTGCCTGCTGTTTGGCTCCACAGATCATATTTAAATGCACCACCAGATCCCTTTCGTTTTGACATTTTAAAGGACAATAGAGGGTGACATCACATATGCCAGGGCCCTCAGTCCTCTGGACACTGTGCTAAGCTGGTGCACCGCCTGTCCCTCTTCCCCACCGCAGTCTTCAGCTCGAGGACAGCAGGCCGGGCCCTGGGTGTGTGGGCGTGTGTGCACGTGCCTGTCACTGGCTGCTCTGACTTCTCACTCAGTTTTGTATCATAGGTTCGTGGTCTTTCTTTTCCTGTATTGCTTGTCCGTCCCTGCTGAGCCAGTCCTCCGACCTGGGTTTTTCTGACTCCACACGAAGCCATTCATCCAGTAGGTGTGGCTGATACGGGGGTCAGCTCCATAGATCCCAGCCCTGCCCTAAGTAATCGTGTGACATTGGGCCTGATTCTTAACCTGTCTGTGCTTGAGTTTTGCTGTGGTGAAGGGGGTACTGTGCCTCACCTCGCAGGCCTGAGCTGGGTGACGAAAACCTTTGTGGAGGGCCCCTGCCAGCAAGGTTGTGGCTGGGGTCCTCTCGCCGCATGTGGCATGTACAGTTGATCTTGTTTTAAAAACAACTTGATTTTTGTTAGAAAATCTCACCTGAGGATATGTTCATTGATTTTTAAAGGGAGAAGGGGGTTTGGGGGGTGAGAAAGAAACATTGATTGGTTGTCTCCAGGGACTGAACCTGCAAGCTAGGCATGCACCCTGATCTGGAGTCAAACCTGCAGCTCTTTGGCGCACAGGACAGGACCCCAGCCATCCGAACACCTGGCCAGGGCAGAGGCAGTCGGTGTTTGTGCTGCCTCAGGGGAGGCGGGGCCTTGACTTGTGTGCGGGTTAAGAACCCATGAGCTTTCAACACAGATAGCCTGCCCGCTCATCACGAAAACCCCAACTTTGCCTGGTGTAGCCCTTGTGCTGCTGCTGGTGCTGCCCCGGGGCCCGCAGATGTGACTGGTAGGTGGCCACAAGGGTGGCGAAGGTGATTATTTTATATATTTTTACCTTAAATGTATCCTTTGCTTGAGTTATCTTCCTGGTATTTTATATCATGATAATTTATGTCAAATTTCCAGCTGCTGGTCCTGAAGGAAAACTTAGGTATGCAGGAATTTTTTCAAGGATTCCTTCTTAAAAACGGTGTCAGGACATTGGAGCTGTGCACTGGAAGAGTGGCATCTTTGGCTTTTCCCTCCACTGCCTTAATTTCTGTTTTGGTGTTTTTCCTAGTTTCTCCTTGGACCAAGATGACTGATGGAAGCCTTTCCAGCTCTATGAATGGCGTGGCCCTGATGGGCATTCTGGACGGTCAGCCAGGAAACCACATTCAGAATCTGCAGCACGTGAACCCCAAGGCCCCCAGATCCCTGTCGTTGTCCGAGTACGAGCCGAAGCTGAGCCTCGGAGCGCTGGACCAGCACAGCCTGCAGTCAGTGGACTCGGGCATCCCCACTCTAGAGATTAGCAACCCAGAGCCCGTGCCCTGCAGTGTGGTCCACGTGAAGAGGAAGCAGCCTGAGTCAGAGACGGTCCCCGAGCGGGCCTGCCAGAGCGCGTGCCCACTGCCCTCCTACGCACCACCGGCCCCCGCCAGCTCCGAGCGGGAGCAGAGTGTGCGGAAGTCCTCCACGTTTCCCAGGACAGGCTACGACTCAGTGAAGCTCTACAGCCCCACCTCCAGAGCCTTGAACCGCAGCGATGATGTCTCTGTCTGCAGCGTGTCCAGTCTTGGCACAGAGCTGTCCACCACACTGTCTGTCAGTAATGAGGACATCTTGGACCTCGTGGTCACGAGCAGCTCCAGTGCCATCGTGACCCTGGAGAATGATGATGACCCGCAGTTTACTGACGTCACCTTGAGCTCCATCAAGGAAACCCATGACCTACACCAGCAGGACTGTGTGGATGAAGTTGCGGAGGGAAGTAAATTGAAAAAATTGGGACCGTTCAGTAACTTCTTCACCAGGTAATGTCACCTCTGTTTCTCTGGAGGATGCAGGCTATGGACTGCAGACCAGTTTAGTTGTTCTTGTCGAGCATGTGTTACTGCGTGTTCCCTGCCCTGTCAAGCAGGCCCCGTGTTGGACAGGGAGTCCTGCCCAGAGTGCTGCAGAGTGCTGTGTGGGCCTGGTCTGCCGGCAGTGCTGCTCTTTGATTCCTTCTGCTAGCTGTCACTCCTGTGTCCCTGGCTCTCTCGCACAGTCTGTTGTCACCTCCTGGTGACCTGCTGCAGCTGAGGGTGCCTCACAAGCGGCCCATGTCTGCAGTCCAGCAGCTGACTCGCCAGCCTCATTCTCTGCAGGGCCTTCGTGCTAGTGTCCTGTGCATTCTGGGCCGACCAGCGGGTGCTGGTGAGGCTGGTGACAGATGGAGTCACCCATACTTCCCACTCTAGCCCCAATCTGCATAACTCAGGGCTGGCATTTCTGGGAGCCCCTGGTCATGTCCCCTGTGCTCCTGTGTGGCTGTGCGCTTCTGTCGTGTTCTGGCCCCGGCCTCACTGCTGAGGTGTGTGCTGTCATGTATGTTGGGACCAGACCGTGCACCCTGT
This sequence comes from Anoura caudifer, assembly GCA_004027475.1. Taxonomy (NCBI): domain Eukaryota; kingdom Metazoa; phylum Chordata; class Mammalia; order Chiroptera; family Phyllostomidae; genus Anoura; species Anoura caudifer. Next base: position 53,019 of record PVKU01003727.1, read on the forward strand.
CACCCAGGTGCCAAACCAGGGCTGCAGGAGTCCCCGTGGGGGTAGCTCCCGCAGCATTGTCCCCTTCTCTGTGCTTGTGCGCTATCATTCAGCAAGTGTGTGTGTCCTGGGTGCTGCCCTTGGCAGGTGCTACAGGCGGTGCAAGTGGTCACAGGCAGTGACTGCAGGTGGGCTTCCAGGCTGGGGCGGTGAAGTGGGCACAAGAGTCAGTCCCACAAGCAAACAGGAAGCCCCAAACCGCTAAGTGCTGTGAGGAGGGCACGGCTGTGGAGAGGGTGTGCAGGGAGTGTCCAGTGGTCCCACAGCTGCCCTTCAGAGGGCCTGGCCCCGGGCCCAGCAGGTGGGAACATGCCTGTGGTCAGCCCTGGCTGCCTTGTGTGTGCCCCTGGCGAAACCTGTGCTGGATGCTGCCGTGCAGCATGTCCCGCCGAGGCGGTGGGATGTGCTGGCCAGAGTCAGCTGAGACATTTGTGATTGTGGGCAGGCACTCTGACCCACTGATGCTGTGTCTGTGTTTGGGGGGGCACCTTTTCTCCCTGGTGTGCTGCCAGACTGGTGTGCCGCCACCGTGAGCAGCATTCCCGGTGCAGAATGCAGTCACCAGTGGTCGTCCTCGTTGGGAGGAGCCCAGGAACTTTGGGAGGACTGTCTGTGACCCTGCCTGCCAAGGCCATGGCCCTGAAATTATGTCGTGGCCACTCAGATTGTGTGGCTGAGCGGAACCCTTTCCTTGGGCTGGTGTCATTGTCATCTGTGAACATACTGGGGACCTGTTCACACGGCTCCTTAGAGCCCAGCTCCAGAATTGGGGTCTCAGTGAAGGGCCTGGGGGAAGGGTGTCCACAGTCACTTGGGGTTCTTGGCAAGTTTGGGAAACCTTGCTTTAAAGGAGAGTGGCTGGGAAGCCACAGAGAGGAGAGAGCTTAGTTTTGGGGTTTCAGAGCCCGTACCCATGCCCTAGCCGTGTGACCCTGAGGGGGCGACTTCACCTCAGAATTAGCTTTCCCTTCTCTGAAACAGCGTTAGTGAGTGCTTGCACATGTGCTGTCATATCCGCGTGCCCTCATCCTCGTCACCCTGTGCTGTCTGTCTCGGCCTCCTCACCACGCAGTGGGGGTGGGGAGGCCGTCTCCCTTTGCTCCTGGGGAGCAGGTGGCCCGGGAGGAGCAGGCTTCGCCGTGCGGTGGCTTGCTGTGGTGATCCCGCTTTGGGCTCCGTCTGCCACCTTCTTCTTCCGGTCTGTTGTGGGGCCTCTTCTGTGCAAGGGACCCCATCCATTCCTGCAGGTCTTTTCTACGGCCACCAGCTCTGGAAAGTCCTTCCAGGCTTTGTGTGCCAGAAACCAAATGTCTCCTCTTTGTTTTAGTCCTTGCTTCTTGTGTCCTTACCCTTGTCTTGGTGACTGTGACATTATTGTGAGCCATCATTAAGTTCCTTTGGGGGCCAGTGATAGTAATGACAAACGAATCAAATATGTGGTATCACAGGCCAAGTCTAGTGAGTTTCTTGTCTTAGGATCTTAAAGTGTTAGAGAAGAATCTTCTTTTCTAAATATTATACTTATTTTTAGAGAGAGGGGGAGGGAGGGAAAAAAGAGAGGGAGAGAAACATTGATGTGCCAGAGAAATATCAATTGGTTGCCTCTCACACACCCCCAACCGGGGACCTGGCCCTCAACCCAGGCATATGCCCTGACCTGGGATCGAACCACCGACCTTTTGGTTCACAGGCCGGCTCTCAATCCACAGAGCCACACTAGCCAGGACTAGAGTTTCAACCTAGAATTCCTTTGAAGGGGAAAGGGCTTTGTGCCAAAAATGTTTGGAACCTACTACATATTTTACCAGTGAATCACAGGGGCGTCACAGCGAGGGCCCGATGCACAGTGGGTGCTCAGAGGACTGCAGTGAGTTTTTGTAGGGGGGCAGGTCTTTGGGGGTCCCAGCCTGGCCTCTGAATCACCCTGCTTCTCCACTTCCTCCCCGGGCCCAGGTGACTCTCACTGCCCTGGAGCCTCTACTCTCTGGCTTGCTGAGCCTGGTGCTGGGTGTTAGGAGGCAGTGTGGGAGTCTTGTGGGGGCTTGTCGAGGAGTAAGGGCTTGGAGGGAGGAAGGTGTGGAGATGGTTAGGGCCTAGTGGCCTGAGGGAGCAGGCCTATTGGTAAGTTGGCTTGATGAGGGGGGCCCAGAGGACAGGGAGCAGATGGGAGCAGGAAAGGCTGGTTTGGGGCAGACAAGGCCAAGTGGAAGATGCAGGCTCAGCTTTCGTTTTCTCCCTCAGTCTTTGCGACAGCTCTTCTGCTCGATAGCTGTGCGATCTTGGGGAAGTTACTTCATCTCTCTGAGCCTTAAATGAGGCATAAAGTACTGCGCAAGGTTAGAGATCAAATAGGTGAAGGCATCTAGGACACTTCTTGGCAATACCTGAGTGGCAGCTACCTATGGTTCTAAATGTAAGTAATGATTGTTTCTTAAAAAAACAAACAAACAAAATAAAACATGTTCTAAGTTCTTTTTTCTAGTTCTCATCCTGATATTGTGCGTACTTCAGTCCATCCAATATTGAAAAAGTTAGGCCAGGATTTCTCTGTTTTGGGGTGGATGAAACTTTGTCATGGAGGGTTTCCTGCGCCCCGAAGGCTGTTGAGCAGCACCCCCAGCCTCTACCCACTGGATGCCAGCAGCAGCCCCGTTTTGACAGTGAAAAACGTCCTCAGACCTGACTGAATGTCCCAGGAGGGTGGGGTGGGCAGAACCGCCCAGCCTTTGAGAACCGCTGTGCTGGTAGGCTGTGGAAGGCTGGGGTTTAGCTGCTTCCTTAAGGGAAACTTACTGCTGGGCTGTGATCGGAGCAGACCCTCATCTGTGTAGAGGAGAGGGCCTGTGCAAGGGACCTTCTGAGCCCCGTGTTGCCGGACAGTATTGATCTAGACAGCAGCTGTGAGAGGAATTGAGTAACATGCTTACATTCCCCGGGAGACGGGGTGTTTCTGAGAAGCCCAGGGTGCAGGGCTGCTAACCTGCAGGGGCCTGGGTGGTCATCATTGGCTCTGACCACTTGCACCTCCTTTCATGTGATCCTTCGTTAAGCTTTCAGCGGGGATGCCCGAGTATCCTTTGCTGAAGGGGGATGCTGGGAGAAGGGGCTTGCCTAGCAAGGACACAGGCAGAGGGAACAGCTGTAGGAGGTGGGAAGTGTGGGCACCTGGCTGTGTTTAAGGAACTGTAACGATGCATTTTTCTCATCTGCTTCCTGGTTTATCCGAGAGCCCCTGGGGGCAGTCTGTATCCCGTTCACCCTGGTATCAGACTGAAAGTCAAAGGCAGACACAAGGGGTGTGGTGGGTCAGAGTCAGGGCTGCTCAGGCCCTGGCTTGAACCCCAGTTCTGCCATTTTTGACCTGTGTAACATCAAGAAACTCAACCTCTGTGATCCCCAGGGCTCCAGAATGACATGGGGTTAATTGTACCTCTTTTTTTTTTAAGAGTGGATTTTATATTTGAATTTATATTCAAAGAGAGGAGAAGGGAGGGAGAGAAATGGTTGGTTGCCTCTTATAGGCGTCCAAAGCAGGGAATCTAACAAGCAACCTCTTGGTTTGCAGGCTGGCACTCAATCCACCGAGCCTCACCAGCCAGGGCTAATTGTACCTCTTGTAAAGAGTTGGTGTGAGGATTACATTAGGTAATACAGATAAAGTTTTGGTCAGAGCACAGACCCAGAATGCAGGTTGGATTTCTGGCTCTGCTTTCTACCTTTGTTGGGGCTTCATGCAAGATTACACTTTTTTTAAAGGTCCTACTATGTGAAAAATTTTGAAACCACTGGCATAAGAAAAATACATCTTTAAGTGGACACGTTGATTTGCTGTGAAAGTGCTCAACCAAAATGTTGGGTCCTGCAGCGATCTAGGCTTTTGGGACTTGATTATTGGCGGGGGCAAGAACAATGCTAAGGAAGATGTGCTCTTTGCTTGCTTTCGTGGGGGGTGAGTTAGCCTACCAACAGGGCAGGTGCCCTGCAGAGACGTACGGCAGCCGGAGCATACTGAGTTACAGGCGACACCGAGTGCTTGCCAGGTACCATCCTCAGACTGCAGTGTGGTGTGGCAGGTCCTATGGGTTGGCTGGCTCGTGCCCCAGAACACATTCGTTGGCGGTGCCTCTGGAACTGTGCAAGGTGGAGAAGGAAAATGGGCATTTCCCAGAGCCCCTTCCTGCTGGGGTTCTGGTCCTGAATGGAGTGCCATCCTGTTCTTCCTGTAAGAGCCATTGGAGGCAGGAGTTTGGTGGGACCATTATCCTTCCCCCTTTGGCTGTTCTCTGCTCCTGTAGCAGCAGCCCTTGTTTGCTTCCTGGTTGTTTGGAGGCAGTTGTGGAGGAGGTGGCTGCATTCTGCGCTCCAGTGGAGCAAGGCCGTGGTGGCAGCTTCCTGACCTGCAGCATGCTTGAGTTCTTTCATCCCAGGGGCAGCTCCGATGTGGCAGCTCCCTGGTGCACCAGTTCAGGCAGCCTTTCCTGGGGCCCTGGGTAGAGCCCTTACAGCCATTTTGAAATCATCCACTTCCTTAGGTTAAGTTCCTTCCTGCTTAAAATTCCTAGAGTGGTTTCTGTGTCCTGCGCTGAGAGCTGGTAGGGTGCAGGTGTGCGCTGTGCGTGCCATCTAGGTGAGGCAGTGAGTCGGGGGGGCTGAGGAGCTTGTAAGGGGTGCAGAAGTGATATAGGGCTTGGGTCTTTGAGCCTGTTTCTTATCTGGAAAACAAATAAGTTCCTGCATCAGTGTTGTAGGGGTTGAGTGGGGAAGGAAATGCCCATGAACATGAGGCACTGAGCACGTGGCGGACCTGCTAATATTTATTCTGTTGTCATTTTTTTTTTTGTCTGGCTGACTAGTTTTCTACTGCTTTGACCATTTTAGAATTAGCATCAGTGAATTGAGGTGTAACATTGATCTATGACTTTTCTACAAAATCTGCTTGCTCATGTTGTTGGTGACTTTGGCTTGGCACCAGGGATGGGCAGGACACACCTGCTGAATATCCGAGCAGCTGGGGGTGAGTGTGCACCACCGCGGTACCTGGGGAGGAGCACTGGCCACTGTTCTCTTGGCCTGGCTGTGTGCTGGCTTGTGGTCTTGGGTCCGGCAGGCACTCCACCTCCCTGGGGCTTGTGTCCACCTCCCTGGGGCTTGCAGAGTGAGTGAAGGACCCCTTCCTTAAAGAGCGGTGAAAATGTGAGGAGCCGCCTAGTCTGGGGTTGCACTCCAAGTCTGCTCTCGCCAACGTGACTGTCCCGATGAGAGGGAGCTACACCCCAGCTGGCCGAAGGAGCTCCGTGCCACCTCCTGAATGGTTCCCCTGCGAGGGGTTGGTAGCTACCCTGTTGGGAGCCCATGCTGGGCCTTCATCTCCCTGAGCCCTTCACAGCCCTTCCAGCAGAGAGTGGCTGTGCACTGCAAACGGCTCAGGGAGGCTAACTGCACAGGTCTAAGTGGCTGAGCTGTGACTTGAATGAACACTTGTCTGGTCCTGCAGAAGCTACTCAGCTTCCTCTTGTGTGCGGTGCTGGGAACAGAGCCAGGGCTTGGGGCTGGGAGAGAAGAGCCTCGGGTGGGCGCAGGGCTGCTTCTGCAGGCCAGTGGCAGTGGGGCTGATGGGTCCTCTGCAAAGGGGTGGGGTGAAGATGTCCCGGAGGCTCTGAACCAGGCCAAGGAGGTCAGCACTGGGCTCTCCCTCAGGGCACCGTTGACGAGCAGGTTGAGGAAGCCCCCCCAGGTATCTGAAAGTGTGGGACCGAGGCTAGGGCCAGCTCTGAGGCTTGAAGCCTGCTGGCTGCATGGTCGTGGTCAGCTCTCCCGACTGGCTGCGAGGGTGGGATGGGCTGGCGGGGGTGGAGAACAGCAGTGGCGGCTGTGGTAGAGCGCAGTGGGAGGCTTGGAGCATGACAGAAGTGGGACAGATTTAGCAAGCAAGGAAACGGGTAGGGCAGCTGCCATTATCCCTAACTGAGGGCCGTGAGCTATGTCAGTTATTTGGAGTTCTGTCCTTCCTCTTCTGTTCGAGTGTTCACCCAGGCACACACTTACCCTGGCTCCTCGGAGCCTTCATGGGTCTCCCCACCCCAGGGCCTCCCCTTCCTCCACAGTGAAGTTGTGTACTGGGTGGATTTTCAGCAGCCAAAGTCCTATGGTTATGGAATACCTGCCCGGCTTTCCCAGCCACGAGCTACACTGCTGAGCTCTTACCAGCCATGGTCTCAGCGCTGGGAGGTCACTGGCAATCTTGATCAGAGATGTTTCTCTAACTCCAGGTGAGCTTCCCTTTGAGGTTGTCCTTTGTATTTGGAGAGGGTGCAGCAGGCAGTGTCCCTCTGCAAACGTGGCTGACAGGAGCCACAGGAAGCCAGCTGTCTGTGTGTTGGACACAGGTGTCTACTGCCACTGGGCTGAGCAGCCGGGAGCATGGGGCCCCGCTGCTGCTCGCCCTGTTGCTCCGCGCTGCACTGCAGGCCACGGGTGTAATTACGTATGCAGTGCCCACAGTGGGCAGCACTGTGCCGGGTCCTTAAAATGTCTCTCACTGTACATTCTTTTAAGAAATACACACTGAGCCTCTGCCATATGGCTGGGCGCTGTTCTAGCCTCTTGGGAGCCATCTGTGAATGGCACAAAGACTTTGTCCTCGAGGAGCTTGTAGTTGAGTGGGAGGAGGCTGATAGTGACCACACTAAAAAGTAAGTGAGTGAGTGAGCAATGTGTGTCTGTTGGGCGTGAGAAGTACTATGGGGCGGGGGAGGAAGGAAATGCGGAGGCAGTGGGAAGGCCGGGGGACTGGGGAAGGTGGCTTGAGGCCCAGCTGGTCAGGGCAGCCCCTCAGGCAGTGCCCGTCAGGTCAGTGAAGAGGCGGGATTCAAGCAAAGACCTGAGAGAGAATGGAAAAGACTGGAAGCAGGTGCCTGGGAGAGGGTACTCAGGCAGGGGGAGTGCACAGGCAGGCCCGGCGCCGCAGAGGAACGGCAGAAGCCCAGGGGATGCCAAGTGCTCAACAGGGGCAGGCATGCCCAAGGCCAGTGGGCCCGGGCCCCGCGTGGGCCTGCAAGCCGTTCGCTGTGGGGTGCTGGCTTGGCTCACAGCGTGGAGCGGAGGAGCTGTGATGGGCATCTCCTGTGTAACGGAAGAACCACCAACATGGCGCTTCAGGCGGCATCCCTGGCTGCTCGTGTGCGGCTGGTTCTTTCTCAGGACCCTGCAAGATGAAACCAGACTGTCGGCCAGCTGTGGCCTCATCGGGAGGCTCGACTGGGGAAATGGCTGCTTCCACGTTTTTTCCAGTTGTTGGCTGAACACAGTGCCATGCGGTGATGGGACTCCGTCCTCAGACCCCACTGTGAGTGGGGGCCACTCTTGGTTCTGGGAGACCTCTCACAGTCCTTGCTCTGCACCCCTCCGTCTTTGGGGCTGGCCACAGAGAACATTCCTTGTGTGGAACTCCTCTCACGCTTGAAATCTCTTCTGTGGGAAGTGCCCAGTTGCTTTAAGGGCTCACTGCAGAGGTAAGCCCCACTGGGAATAATCTCCCTTAAAGTGACCAGTGCCGTATGACATGACCTGACCATGGGTGGCTGTCACATTCCTATGCTGTAGATGGGGATCTCCCCAGGGCGTGACCCTAGGGGCAGGGACTTGGAGGCACCATGTTGGGACTCCGCCTCCCGCAGGGGTATCGGCTGCAACTTGGTCTCGCATGGCTGCAGTGGCTGCAGGGTGCTGGGCAGGGGGAAGGAGCTGCCTTGGGTGATCGCCGGGGATGGGGGAAATGGTTGTGACGTGAGGAGTGCACTTGGGGTGTGGAGAAGAGAGAGGCGTCACAGGAGAGTCTAGGATTTGGGCCTGCCCTGTGGAAAAGGAGGGCTGTCTTCAGTGCAGACAGGTTTGGGAGGGAAGACGGGGAGTTGAGTTTGAGACAACTGAGTCATTTCAAGAAGGCAGTGGAGTAGGCAGGGTTTGGCCTTGGGGAGTAGGGTCTGGGCAGGATATAGAAGCTGAGTGTGGTTGGCGTCGTGGGTGGTTTGGAAGCAGGTAAGGTCACCAGGGACGTGCGTGGTCAGAGGAGAGGGTGCAGGAGTGTGCTGCCACAGCAGTGAGCGGCCTGAGAGGAGGGACCCCAGGGAGACTGAGAGGTGGGGTGGGCAGTCACTTGGGCAGAAGGTGCTGAGGGGTCAAGGAAGAGGAGGACTGAGAAGGGGCCATTTAGAGAAAGCAGATCACTGGTGACTTTGCGGTGTGGGTGGAAGGAAGAACTAGAGAGAAGGTAAGGGAGGACAAACGGGACAGGAGCTGGTGGGAAGGGCGAGCAGACAGCTCGTGGTGGGGTGGGCATGCTGTGGGGGGACACAGAGACTGCGTGACAGCTGCAGAAGGAATGGAGCGGAAGGAACGGAGTGGCAGGAGGCTGTCCCTTCTCCAAGGCTGGGGCAGGTATGTGTCTCTGCTCTCCAGAACAGCCCAGAGGAAGAGCAGACATTCAATGTCCACAAGAGGAGTGTGCTCTGGGGTGCCCTCCTCGAGTTGCATTGGGAGGAGCGGGCCTGTCTCCCACATGGCAGTCGGTAACCTCAGTCACCGGATGAGGGGCGCGGGGACAGGGGTGGTGGCTACAGGAGGGTGGGGAGTCTGTTCCCAGTGCACGCAGGCTGCTCACTGTTTTTAATACTGCTTCACGGTTTGTGTGAATATGGACTTTTTATCTCAACATACTTTTTTTATACTCACCTGAAAACAGGCTCATTGGTTTCAGAGAGAGGGGAAGGGAGGGAGAGAGAGCAGTAGAGAAATGTTAATCGGTTGCCTCTTGTGTGTGCCTTGACTCAGGACTGAACCCGCAACCCAGCCTGTGCCCTGACCAGCAATAGAGCTGCAACTTTTTGGTTTGCAGGCCAGTGCCTAACCAACTGAGCCACACTGGGCTCAGTAAAAAAAACATACTTTTTTTTTTTATGGACTTGATTATTTTAGAGCAGTTTTACATTCACAGCATAATTAAGCAGGAAGCCCGAGATTTTCTGTATACCCTCTGCCCCCATGTACACAGAGCTTCCCCACCATCAGCATTCCCTTCCAGAGTGGTGCCTTTGTTGTCACAGTGAGCCTGCACTGACACACCAGTGTCACTCTTGGTGCTGGGCACTCAGTGGTTTGCACAGATGTCACCATGACATGTCTGCACCATCACAGACTCACGCAGAGCAGGTCGCTGCCCTGACATCCTCTGTGCTCTGCCCCTTCTCCCACCCCCACCCCCTGACACCTGACTTCCACCATCCGCATAGTTTTGTCTCTTCAGGGTGTGGGTGGTTGGAGTCCTACCGTGGGCAGACTCTTCCGATGGGCCTCTGTCATGTAGTGATATGTGTCTACGTTTCTTCCAGGTCCTCTCCTGGCTGGACGGTTCATTTCTTTTTAGTGCTGGACGGCTCTCCATTGTCCAGGTGGCCACGGTCTGTGGGCTCGCCTGCAGCTGAAGGGCATCTGGCCCCCAGGTGTGGGCAATCGGGAGGGCAGCTGCTGTGCACCTCTGGGTGCGGGTCTCCGTGTGGGTTTGAGTTCTCAGCTCCTATGGGCAGGCACCAAGGAGCCCGGGTACTGGGTGGAATGGTGAGATTACGGTTATTCTGGTTTAGGTTAGGTTTTTTTTTTTTTTCCCCCTCATTGGAGGTAGGGTGGGTTGAGAGATTTCTTGTTCCACTTATTCATGCATTTATTGGTTGATTCTTGTACGTGCCCTGACCAGGGATTGAACCCACAACCTTCGCGTATCGGGTTGATGCTCTAACCATAACCAACTGAGGTACCCCACCAGGGCAGTGTGTTCTGTTTTGTGAGAAACCAGCACGGTGCCTTCCAAGGTCACCTCCCCAGGTCACCCCTGCTGGCAGTGAGCTAGCAGCCCTGGGGCCCGTGTCCTGCTGCACCTGCTGGTGTTGGCAGGAATTCTGTTTCTGTTGCTTTGTTTTCTTGGGGAAGCAGGAAGCAGGGTCCTTAGTGGACAGTGGGGATGGGACTGGAGGGACAGGGTGAGAAGACTGAGGAAGAAGTGTGACACTTGCCCAGGTGAGAGGGAGCGTGAAGGACAGGCTGTGGGGCCATGGAGTTAGGGTGACCGCAGCCCCACCAGCGTGCTCGTGCCCTTTTCCACGTGCTGCCCTGGGGCACAGGCTACAGTGTTGCTGTGAGAGTACAGTGACGTAGGTGAGGGTGCATGGGAGAGTGGGGCCAGCCTCTAAGCTGGGCGAGGGGTCAGGGCCTAGCTGGAGGGCGGGGGAGGCACAGTGAGGGGAGGGCTGACTAGGGGAGACTGCAGTGGGCAGAGGGACCTGAGGAGCGGGACAGAGGGACAGAGACTGTGGCTGATGGGGTGTCTTCGCCATGTGGGCGAACAGGCTTGTGGTCACGAGGCCAGTTGGTGGTGGGGCTCCAGGCCTGCTCCCCGACCCGGGCTGCTGGACAGTAAAGCTCTACCTTAGGCAGACACATTGTGTTCAAACTGACTCCAGTGCACCTGAAGCTGGGCCACAGGGCAAGCTGCTTTCCTCTCCCGAACCTTGGTCTCCTCGTCTCTGAAGTGGCAGTAACGGGCAGTGCATGTACAGTGCTCGGACCAGGCACAGCGGGCGGGGCTGTGCCCCCACTGGAGTTGACCCGGGGTCCGTCCCTGCTGCGTGCCTGGAGGAGTGGGGGAATGGGAGAACGAGTGGACGCTGGAAGGTGCCGACTGGTGCAGAGGGGAGCAGCAGGCTGGGGAAGGTGGAGATGCGAACGGTTGAGTCAGTCCTGCAGGGTGAGCTTGTTACTTCTGACTCCATCAAAGCTGGCCCCAGTTGGCCTCCCTGTGAGTTGGCCAGTTCTCCACTAGGTGCTGAACTTCAGGCCGCAGGGATTGTTTTGTGTTCCAGCTGGGCTTGATGATTGTTTTCCTTCCCTGGGATGGCTTAAAGAAGTTCTCTGATCTGAGGAAAGACACTTTTAAGTTCAGCCCCCTCGGCGTTGGGTGCTGACAGTGAGGTTCCTGATTCCCCCAGCCGGAGAAATGGGGACTTTCACTGTGGAGTCAGTGACATGCAGGAGTGGCAGGAACTGAACCAAGAAGGACCTGCCTGTCGAGGTGGATGTCCTGCTCTCCAGCCAGGCCGTGCTCTGGATGAAATTCACTCTTCTGCTGCAGTGTCTGTGCCTGGCTCCTGGAAGGAGTCCCAGTCCTTAGAAGCATCTCAACTGTAGGAAAGGTCGTTTGGGGGCCAGGGGAAGGAGACTGTGTGTGTTCCTTGAGGGTTCCTTTGGCCCCCCCCGAGTTCCCTGTGCTGGCTGTGTTGGGAAGGCGTGCCCCGACTTCACGGGTATGCCTCGGTTTCCATGCTCAGCTGCCCTGCCAGCCTGCGTGGCTCTGCCCTTGGTGTGGTGGTGGCAGCCTGGCAGGGGGTCCAGGGTAGGCAGCATGCAGGCGCTTTGTGGGTGCACAGGAGCTGGTGGGGTCTTGAGAAACCCACAGGCAAAGCCATTCCTGCGAAGCAGCTCTTGGCCCACCAGCTGCGCTCTCCTGGTAAATTACCTTCCCTTTGCCCAGGTCAGGGGGATAAGGTCTGTTTTGCTACGAAAATGCTCATGGAATAACAGTTGAAACAGTCTTACCCTGTTCCCCAGGTTACATAGGGCCTGCTCTAAAATGTCTGCCTGTTCGGTCTGTGGAACATGGACTCTGATGTGGCCGACATCGGGTTCTTTCGGCCTCCTGTGTTTTCGTGTGCGCGCACGTCACGCATCCGACTGGGTTGCCACATCAGCTAGTTCCCTATTTCTGTTAAGTAAGCTGGGCTTGTAACTGAGAGTTGTTTCGATTCCAGTTTTGCTGATTCTTTGTTGTGAACACTTGTGGTTTATTTCAGGATTTCTATAGGGTTCTGTATGTGGAGGAGTGATGAGTCATCCACATTTGCCTAATAGTTGTTCCTCACATAGCAGTCTGGTTTTCCTGTTAATTCCCCTTTGCTTCCAGTCAGAAGCTGTTCAAATCCAGGCTCTGTGGACACAGTGTTACAGGGAATAGTAAATGTTTGCAGGAGTTTGAAAATCAGGATTTAAGTCCTACTAGCCTTTAGGTTCCAGATTTGGGTGTTAAACACATTTCCTACTGGGAGGGGAAAGAGGGAGGTGGAGAGCTGTGGGCTCAGTGTCCCAGAGTCCTTCAGAGATGGGAGGGAGCCCAGGAGGAGGAAGAAGAAGAGGGTGAGGTGCCGGTTAGGTGAGGAAAAATACTTCCTGGATCAACCCTCACCTAAGCACCTGACTGCACCTGTGTTTACCCTGGAATGAACAGGTGTTCCCTTTAAAATTCCTTTGAGATCAGTTAGTTTTAAAGCAGAAGACATTGAGTGGTGGTCATAGTTTGTGGAGAAAACTCACGAATATATATATTTACTTAGGTGACTGCTCGCTGCTATAACAAACTTGAAATAGATTAATGGCTCAGATGCAGTGGAAGTTTATTTCCCAAGTTCTTTCCATCTCCTGGCTCTGGTGATTCCTACCTGAGGCACTGGGCTCCTCTGTGTCAAGCCAAGAAGGGGAAAGCGCCCAAGGTACCTGGGGTGGGGGCTTGGGGGCCAGGACACAGCAGTGGCACACATCCCTGCACCTTGGGTCACTGGGGGGAATGCAGTCCTGTGGCCATGCCTGCTGGCCAGGGAGGCTGGGATACCAGTGTCAGGACAGTGAGGGAATGAGTTTGGGGAATAGCTGGGAGCTTTGCCCATTTTAGGGGGTCATTTTTCTCAATCCCCTTTCCCTTTCCCTCCAAACTTCTTCATGGGAATTAAATGCCTGGAGTCGATCAGTAGAATATTTCATCATTCTGATGCCTAAACGGAAGTCCTTACCACCTGCAGGATGACCTCCAAACTACTCGGTGTGGCGTGAGGTGTGTTCTGGACCCAGCCCCTGCCCCTTCTCAGCACTCCGGCCCCCACTCTGTGCTGCACCACGGACATTGAACTTGTCAGAGTTCTCTGAAGCAGCCATCTTGTCTCGGCACCTTTGCCCAGCCTGCTCCCTCTGCCCAGCCAGCTCCCGTTGTCCTTCAGGATTCAGCCCAAGGGACATCTCCAGGAAACCTTCTCTGACCACCCTTGCCCCTTTCAGAATTCTTATTTGGACCCCGTAGTCCCTGGACTGCCTTTGAAAAGCACTGACCCCCTCTGCACCCCTGTGGACTGTGAGCTTCTTGGGGCAGCGGCCGTGTGTTACTCATTATTTGTTTTCCTAGCCAGTGCAGGCACTTAGTGGGTGTTCAGTGAATAATCTTAAGTGAACGAGGAGTAGACTGTAAATCTAAAAAAGTAATAGATCTGGTACACTTAACTGTTAAAATCAAAATATTTTCCTTTTAGATTATGTTGTTCTAGCTTTTGGGAGTAGACCTGCTCTCCCCCAACATTTAGTCTCCCTTTTTGGGTCACACAGCTATGTAGGTTTCAGGTTGCCCAGGTGGCATCCCCACCTGTGGTGTCTGCAAAGCTCACATGCTCTTACGAGATTCTTTTTTTTAAAATGATGAACCTTCTTAGATATGTTTTCTTAAAGGTTCTCTTTGTTTAAATATGCGATGTCTGTCCAGATAAAAATCCTACCATTGTTAATATTAACGAGAATGGTTTGCATGACATCAATGTAACCTGGCAGCCAGGTGGCTGGAATGTGCATGTGTGAACAATGACGACTTCACTGTACTAGTCTGTGGGGGCAGTAGATGCTATTGAGGGAACATGTGTACTGTGTGGTTGTCGCATTTGAAGTGACTGAGCAAGTAGAGCAAAGAATCTGCATCAGATTTTTCATTTAGCTTGAACATTCCTCTGTGGAAACTGTTCAGATGATTCAGAAGTCTGCAGCTATGGGCAGCTGGTGATTGGCAGCTTTATCACAACAATGCAACCACTCAAGCATCACATCAGGTGCAGAGTTTTTTGGTGAGACGTCAAATCATCCAGGTAACTTGGCCCCCTACAGCCCAGATTTGGCACCCTGTGACTTCTGGCTTTTCCCAAAACTAAAATCAACTTTGAGAAGGAAGAGATTTCAGACTGTCAGTGAGATTCAGGAAAATAAGATGGGGCAGCTGATGGCAATTGGAGAACTGTGTGAGGTCCCAAGGTGTTTACTTTGAAAGGGGCCTGAGGCATCATTGTTCTATATACAGTGTTTCTGGTATCTTCTTCAATAAATGTTTGTTTTTTATATTATATGGATGGATATTTTGTGGGCAGACCTCATATACAGGAGAATTTTGGCTTTTTATGTTCATCATTCTATTTTTCCCCTTTCCACTTTTATACCTACTACTGATTTTTTTTTTTTTTTTTACTGTATTTCCTTACTGACTTTCTATGGATTTTAAACATAAAAATGTGTCTGTTTCTATGGTTTGATATCTTGCTTTCTTACTTGCAGAAAACATTTCCCCACATGATTAAGAATGTAGTCATGTGTTAGTGTCTTTGTGATGTTCTGTCCTGCGAGCCGTTCACTTGTCTGACAACGGGAGTGGTTTCTGCTCTGCCATCGGGCAGCAGTGTGTGCGCCATCTGCCTTTCAGATGGTTTTCTGGGCAGGGCCCTGGAGTGCCACCTGTTTACGGCCACAGCCCTGACACCTGGTCAGCTCTGTGCCCTCTCCTGAGCTGGTGACCATGACCCCCGGAGCCCCTGCGCAGGCACAGTGTCCTGGCAGTGAACAGTCCAGTCTCTGCTGTCCGAATGAGGACTCTCAGTGCAGGCCAACAGGCTGTCAGAACTGGCCATGGCTCAGGCCCTTGGTCACTGTCCGTTGAAGTTGGGCAGGCACTGTCCTCGTGGGCCCTGCAGCCCGCAGCCTGCAGACAGGCCTTTGGGTTTCTTCTCTCCTTCTCCTGAGCCCTGGCTTTGGCTCCTGGGACTGACTCTCAGCCCAGGAACGACAGGTCACACTTCCCCGCCTTCCCTGAGATGCTTTCTTCCCCTCTGACCTGTGTGCCTCTGCCGGTTTCTGCACATCTTTTGATCCCAGCACAGCGACGCCTCTCCTGTGAAGCCTCTCTGGCATCCCCAGGGCAGAGACGGCCTCCTCAGAGCACGCTGCTCTCTGGGCCTGCTTTTCCACACCCTCGCTCTAGCGCAGTTTTGTTTTGTGTGTCTGCTCTCCCTGTGAGCCCCTCAAGGACAGAGCCGGGGTCTTAGTCACCCCGATTCCAAGCTGTTATTCTTGAGTGGTCCTGGAACGTCGGCAGAGCATGGCTGGGTTCTGTGCGCCTGCACAGTGGGACCCTGGTTCTGGCAGCCGCAGGCAAGAGTGGTTTCTGCAGTCTATCTGGGCAGGCCCTAGGCACCTTGCTCAGGGCTGGGCATCTTCCACATGGGAGAAGACAGAGGCTGCCGGATCCAGGGGCACGGCCCAGGCTTGCTGCAGTGGAAGGAGAGGGTGAGCTCGGGTGCGCTCTGAAGACCCCTGGCATGGGAATTGGCACACAGCTGGGACCACTGGAAACAGGAGATTGGATGATAACTAGAAAAGCTTACATTGCCAGGCAGGAGGTCCCAGGTTTTTTTTTTATTAAAGATTTTATCTATTTATTTTTAGAGATAGGGGAATGAGGGAAGAAGAAGGGGAGTGAAACATGAATGTGTGGTTGTCTCTTGCGCACCCCCTCCTGGGAACCTGGCCCACAACCCAGGCATGTACTCTGGCTGGGAATTGAACGGGCAACACTTTGGTTTGAAGACCAGCATTCAATCCACTGAGCCACACCACCCAGGGCCCAGTTTTCTTTTGCTTTAGTTAGTAGAATTGTTAGAGTAGTCTAAAGCAAAATCTAAAAGGTTGTAATTCACTGTTCCTGGAAACTGCTGGGACTGAGTTCATCTTCAGTTCATATAGATTAAAGCTTCAATTAAAGAAACGAGAGAACATGGCAAGGGAAACATTTATTGGTTAGGAACAGAGCTCTCAGCCCTAGCTGCACAGAAGAATTGTCCAGGACACCTAAAAAAATAAACTGACGTCTAGGCCCCATCTTCAGAGATCAGTTTTCATTGTTTTGGGATGAGACCAAGGTGTTAGGATTTTTAAAAAGTTCTCCAGGTGATTTGAGTTTGCAGCCAGGATTCAGAACCACCAGTGAAAAGTATGGACTTAAGTCCAAATCCAAGCCCTTCAGTTTACTGTGTGACCTTGGGAAAGGCTGTCTCTCCGAATCTCCTTGTCTCTGAGACAAGGAGAATCATACACAAACACCTCGAGGTTGGGGCCCTGTGTCTGGTCATCAGTGTCCGTGTTTGCTGTACTTGGCGCAGGGCCCCCCTGGGACAGAGTTGGTGCTCGGGTGGGGTGGGGTGGGGTGTGTGTGTGTGTGTGTGTGTGTGTGCGTGTGTGTGTGTGTGTGTGTGTAGAATGAGTGAAATGATCTGTGAATGGCATTAGGGTTGAATGAGATGAGATGCTGGGCCCTGGATGATGAATACACTGCCTTAGCGTGGCTAATGAGCACACGCAACATCCCCGATGTGGTGACTGAGAGGTGCCTCTGCAGCACAGGACAAAGCCCAGAGGCTCTTTTCTCTCCCGGGTCAGGCAGCTTGTTCTGAGGCTGGAGTTCGAGCCCAGACCCGCCTGACACTGAATCCCACGGACAGCCTCTGCCCCTTAGGTCTCCTTCTGTCAGGTTCCTGAAACTGACACAGGGTCACCCCCTCTGTCAGGTGGGCATGGGCCCCGCTCACTCCGGGTTGCGGTGCTCCCAGACTGCTAGTCAGCGGCTCTTCTTCCTCTGTTTTCTCAGGGTCCATTGGAGATTAGGAGTAAAGTTGTATTTTTTCCTTAGTAAAGCAACGTTGTGTACAAAATCAAACTTTCGCCCTGCCTTCTCTCTCCTCCTAACAGCCTAGGCTGGTGTTAGAGACGGCAGGCATTGTTGTTCACTGTCTCTTACCTGTACTCACTTGAGTGTTGGAGGGTGTTTGAAGGAGACTTTGGGGGAGGGGGGCCGTGCCACAGAATGCCAGGGCTCGATTTGGACTCTGCCCGTTGGTGGAGGCACGCAGGCCTGAGTGCGTTTCAGGGTTAGTTAATGAGTGACCGGTTACTGCAGTCCTGTCCCTCAGGCTTCCTGCCAGGCCTTGGGGTACAGAGAACAAGTAGGACGCACCCCGATGTAGTGGGAGGGGATGTGGGAATAATTCAGATGGGGTCCCGGCCCCCTGTTAGAGACCCACGGAAAGCACCCTGGAGCCTAGCTGGCCCCCAGGTGGGAGGCCCGCCAGCAAGAAAGGCCCCAGGCACCCAGCAAGCCGACCCAGTGGGTGCTGGAGTGTGTGCGGGTCCTGGAGTGCCACAGAGCCCTGAAATGTCTCCATCTGGTCCCTTCCCTGTCAGGACCCCACTCACCCAGAGTGGCCATTGGTTTGCTCACCGTCCCCAGAGATTAGTTTTGTGCTTTCTCTTCAGAGCTCCAGATAAGTGCAGCCACGCAGTGTGTCCTTCAGCGCCTGACTCTCCTTGCCCTGCCTTGCTTGAGGCTCACTCAGGGTGCCCCAGCATGGCGGCAGTGCTTGCGTCCTTCCGTCTGTGTAGTTTTCAGTTGCACACACATGGCTCTGTGTGTCCCCTGTGGGTGGATGCCCATTCAGTCTGTGACGCTAAGGGGGCGTGCTGATTGTAATGTCCTCGCACATGTCTTCTGGTCCACTCGTGCCTTGGGTGGCCTGGAGGCGGCAGTGATGCACACTACTCAGCGGTCTCCCAGTTCCCTGGCGCCTGCGGGCCCTGCGGGTGCTCCGTGTCCTCCCTGGGGTGGGGCAGCTGGTTTCCAATACTTTCTTTCTGCCACTCGTGACAGGTGAGGGCATTCGCTTTGCACGTTCCCCTGGTGCCTAAGGGTGTGATGCACCTTTTCACAGTCTATTGGCTACTTGCCGTCTTTCCTGGGGGCCCTGTGAGTGGGGGGGGGGGGGAAGCGGAGTGAGTCTTGCTGATCTGCAGGGCACTTTACATACAAAGGGCAAGAGCTGTTTGTGAGCTGGGTGTGTGGCAGACCTGTGTGGTGGCTGACTTGCTCGTTTTTCGCACTTGAGTGTTTTCTTCTTAACTGCACTGAATTCTGCTTTATAGAATCATTTCTTTTTATGGTCAGTGCCCTTTCTGTTTTCTTTAAGAAGCTCCTTGTTGTATTCGAGAAGCTTTGTTTTGCTCTTAGCCACTAGATCCACAGTCTGTCAGAGTTGATTTTCTTTGTGGTCTGAGGTCACGGTTCAGGATCGTTCCCTATGAAGATCACTCTCCCTGCTGAGCCTTGGAGTAAGTCAGGTGACTGTACATGCTCTGTTGCCTCTTTGTCTCTGACATCACTGATTTCAATAATACTTTTAAAAGTATTGTAGCTGTGTAATACGTCTTGTTATCTGATAGAGTAAACCCTCCTACTTTGTTCTTCTTTAAGATTATTTTGGTTATTCTAGGTCCTTTTCAATTCCATATATATTTTAAAATAACTGGCAATTACCACAAAAAATCCGTAGTTTTGTTTGGATATACATTGAATTTATTGATCATTTTTTACTGTGTGAAAACTTCTGGTGTCTGCATATGGTACGTCTTTCCATCTATTTAGTTTTTCTTTAAAATTTTTACAGTATTTCATAGTTTTTTTTTAATGTAAAGGCCTTGTGTTTCTGTTATTGAATGTATTCCAAGATGTATGTGATTTTTGGACGGTTTTACAAAGGCATTTTGTAAATGCCTACTGTGGATGGTAGTTAATGCTTTCTGTGTGTAGATCTCGAATCCTGGGATCATGTTCAATTCAGCTATTCTCGTGGCTTATCCGTGGGTTCTTTTGGATTTTCTGTGTGGAAAGTCACCTGTGTGTGAACGTGTTTGGTTTGTAGTCCTCACCCCTCTCACTTGGTTTTCCTGCCTTTTCTGCTAAACAACGAGGAGCCCCCTCCCCGTCAGGCTGACCAGGAACCCGTGTCTGCGCCGGGCACCTGGGGAGGTCTCCTGTCTCGTGCTGTCCATGTGTGCCGACCAGTTTCTCTTTCATCAGATACCTTGCCTTGCATAAACACCTTTTATCAGGTTAAGGAAGTCCCTTCTGTTGCTAGTTTTGTGATTTGAAAAGATCACAACTGTGCTACATTTTATCAAATGCCTTTTTTCTGCATTTCTTGGTTGTGTTTTCTTGTTTGTCTCCGTGGTAAATAACATCGTGCTTTCCTAGTGGTAAGTGAGCTGACCGCATCCTTAGGGTGGTCCCAGTTTGCTCTCTCCAGCGCCCTTTGCCCTCCGTCGCTGGGCTTGGTTGGCGGCTGTTTCGTGTGTGACTTTTCTGTCTGTGACTGTCCTTTCTCACCCTGTCTGTGCCAGGGTGGGTGTCAGGGTGGTGCTGGCCTGGGAGCCGGGCTCCGCAGTGTCTGCTCCGTGTCTTCTCGGTGAGACTTGCCCCTGGTGGCTGCATGGACCCACTAACATGCTGAAATGTAGGAGGTCATTGTTATTGTATACAAGTTGAAGAAGCAGAAGCCTTCATGGGGAATTCAGAAATGGGGTGGGGGGGGTGTGCACACTCACAGAATCTGCCCAGTGACCCTTGACAGGGAGCTGGCAGGGCCTGGGTGGGTGGGTGTTTTCCTGTTGGGCGACACCCCTGGCATGCTCACTGAACGGCCCAACACACGTCCTCTGGGGTGGGAAGGGACGGGTAACAGTTCTGCTCTAGAAAGAGTTTGTGTGTTTCTTCCTTAAATGTTTGGAAGAACTCATCAGTGAGGCCATCGGGCCTGAGCTTTCTCCGTGAGTGTCTAATGATAACTGTTTCTGGAGATTGTTTTGCTTGGGTGTAACTGTTGACCTGAATACTGCAGGGTGAGGGAGAATTTGGAGGGCTCTGGGGACACACAGCTCTAGGTTCTGCAGTGAGGGGAGGACACAGGCGCCCTGAGATGGGCGGAGGCTGTGGTGCTGTGTGAGTGACGACTCTGCCTGCCCTGCCTCCCTGAGGGGCAGGACACGTGGCTCTGACCCCTCGGAAAGGGAGGAATTTGACCAGAAGTTTGAAGTGGTCAGTGGTCAGAAGAGCGCTTGTCCAAGTGGAGCAAGCAGTAGGTAGCTGGAGGGCTCCTGAAATCGGAAGCAGCTGCCCCCCCCCCCCAGGGTGTCATTCGGGGGGCCTGTGTGCAGCTCAGGAGCCAGTGTTTCCAGCCAGTTCCCAGGCGATTCCGCCTCTAGTCCAGATGCTGCGCTTTGGGACCTGTGGCACCAGTATGGCCATTGCTCTCCCGTCTCCACCCCACCCCTGTCAGCTGCTCTGGGGCAGAGGTCTTGCGGGTTTTGTTTGTCAGTCCCAGGGCCTGGTGCAGACAGGTGCTTGTGCTGCTCCTGTGCCGTGTGGTCTCCTCCTAAAAGTTCGCTTGTCTTACTTTTTGTAATTGCAAAAGGAAGAATACATGCATTCTTTATTTTTTGTTTGATTTTTGTTTTAGTGACCCAGAAATTTGTAAAGTAAAATAAAAATTTCCGTCTTGGCCGCTTGCCACCTCCTCTTGCCAGAGATGGCCATCTCCTGGCTGTCTCTGGTCAGACCTCTGTGCAGTCGCAAATGCGGCAATGGGCGGTTTTCCTGGGTTAAAGCGGCAATGGAGCTGGTTATTAGAGGACCCCGGCCAGGGTGGAGCTAGTTTCGCCGTGGGCTCATTGTTGACCCAAGAGAGCATGATGCTGCCAGATGGGTGGGCGAGCCAACGTGTAGTAACTTCTTGTGGGTGTAGAATGGGTCAGGCTTGTTCACCTTGAGGTTGTTGTTCTGATCTTTTCCTTTAGGAGTTCTCCACGGTGTTTTTCATTCGGAGCAGGGGGCATGCCTGGGGTTGGCTCTGATGCCGGGGTCGGACAGGGGTTTCTGTGGCCCTGTTCGTGACTCACCTAGTAACTGCCCTCTTCTAAAGGGCAGTGTCTGCCACTCGGGAGATGCTCTGAGTTGTTGCAAATGTGACTTCGTCTGGCTTCCCAGATAGAAGTGCCGTGGGTTTTGTGGCTCTGTGGCCTACCCTGCGTTGTGTGTGGCTCTGCGTCTCTGCAGGATGAGGAAATGTGGGGTGGAGCTGTGCTGAACCCTGGAACTGGTTGGTAGCGCATGGGTTCTTCCCAGACTGCCTGCCCTCCTCCCTCGCTGGGACTAGGGTGGAGGCAGAGCCCTGCCTGCCCAGCCCCACCTTTCCTGCTGGTCTGTCCTGAGCGCCTTAAACTCCCAGGTGACTCTGGAGCTTGGCTCTGAAGGGTGTCCATGGTGCTTCCCGGGGACTGGCTCCCACTTGCCAGGAACATGGCAAGGGGAGAGTGAGCGTGTCCTTGGCTGCCCTTGCAGAGCTGTGGGATCACAGTAGATGCGATGTCTGTCTCCTCCGTGTTCCTGTTCATGGACAGGTCTGTGGTTGCCTCTGGCCTTTCCTTGCTTTCGTGATTAGGGACATAACTGGAGCCGAGTTTTCCGGTGTGTGTGGAGGTTTTAGGCCCCCTGCTTTGGCACTGGGGAGAGTTGCTTCCTGGGTACTTCTTAGGTGGAATGGGTGTGGCCCTGTGTCCCAGCGAGGCTTGCTGTGCGCCAAGAGCTCTGGCGTGTGTGCACAGGCAGCCAGTGTTCTCTGCGCTCGCTCCCCCACCGGGTGACTGTTAGCTCTGTTTGCAGGGGTCACCTTTTTAGCCTCACGTGCTACTTGGGGACCATTTTGTAAAGGAGCAGCAACTCCATGTATTTGCAGCTCTTGATGACTTGAATTGTGTGTGGAACTGGCAGTTTGGGGCATGTTGACAGACCACAGTATTTCCCACTTGGCAGTTGGGCTCTTTCCCATAGGAGGCTTGCTTTGCAGAGTGCTGTCCTGTTTCTCATGCTTCTGGGGCAGTGGACACAGCTGGCCTTCTCCTCCTGTGTGTCCAGGGCAGAGTCAGAGGGCCAGTGTGGGCTTATGTGGCTGTGAAGCCTGTTGGCATTCGAGGGGTGGAGATTGGGCTGAAAAACAAACCATGAAGGGGTTTAGAAGCATCACTCAAGGTTTTTGTCTTCTGTGCCCCAGATGAGCACCAGGATACATGTGTCCCTCCAGGAGTCAGTCCCCTCTCCTCCCTGAGCCTGCCCCTGTCTGCATCATGGTGGTTCTGGCGCCTACCTTGCAGGGCTGTTGCACACTTGCAATGTCAGTGATGCGTGGGGGGCCTGTGGGGCCTGACAGGTGGTCTGTGAATGGTGACTATGGCTCAGGAAATGGGGGAGGAGACCCCCCCCACCCAGTCCCCATGGGACTGGGCGCCGTGTATTCCCATTCACTCCTTATCGCACTGCTGCAGCTCCTGCCAGTGAGGGGAGGGCAAGGAAGAGCAGGGGCCGGGGGAGCTCCCTGTTGCAACCATTCAGGTGCATGGTGGGCTGAAGCAGGGGGCCTTCGTAGGGTTATTTCTCAAGACTGAGAGGTTGTGAGATCTCCCTGCCGAGAGGTGGTGGCTGGCGGAACCTGCTCAGCAGGGTGGGTCAGGAGGACTGCTTCCTTGCGCCCGCTCCAGCTGTCTTCAGAGCAGCAATGACTCCAGAGTTGCCAGGTAACAGCCTCGAGACTTCAGTCTGGCTTGGCTCTGCGTGGGTTAGCTGTGGGTCTCTGGGCAGACCTCCCCCTCCCCATCTGAATCCTAGCCCCTTCTATTTTAAATTGGCAGGAATAATTCTCATGTAGTACTTGTGAAGATCCCCCCAAAAAGCATGCATTGAGTGACTGGAATGTTTTCCCACATGCCAGGCACTGTTCTAGAGTAGAGGCGCCCAGTAAGTAGGAGAGACAGTAGAGTAAATGCTCACGTAACCTGTCCATAGGCTTTGCGTCTTCAAGAGAAACGGCATGTAACCAGACCAGTCTTAGCAGAGGCCGCTTCTGCTAAGGGCGAAGACCTCCAGCGTCTCACCAGTGTTATAACTAAACAGGGCCGTTATTTGGGACCTGCTGTGTTCACCCTCCCGGATGTTCCATTCTGGTGGGAGAGAGAACGACAAGTGGACAGTGTCCAGGGTGCTCTGCAGTGTCTGCGCCCAGGCCTGCGCCACCCCTGGCCTGTGCAGAGCACCTTGAGTGCCAGAGCACAGGGCCTGCCCAGCACCTCCTGATCTGTTCTTGTCGGGGAGCATTTGAAATTGCCCCCGAGTCACGTTTTGAACCTTGGGAATGCCCGCAGGTTGAGTTGGTAGGGTGCAGGGCTGTAGGGAACAGCTTTGCTGCAGCCTGTGCTGTGAGTGCTGCGTCCAAGGGTCAGTGGCCAGGCAGAGTTGGGCTTGTGATGTTGATGGCACTTGACCTTCAGGACCCCTCACTTGTACCTAATTTTGAGTTCATAGTTAAACACTATGAAGGTTTCTGTTTCTTTACCGTGGATTGCCCCAAATGTTAAAAGCTCCCAAACCTGGACCAGCTCCCGCAAACAGGTGATGGGAATGCTGGAGCAGCAGAGGTTTTCTTGTAGCAGATCAGTACCTGAGCCCCTGTGTGGCCAAGCCCCCGTGTGGGGAAGGCCTGGTTTTAGGAGGGCACTTGCACCAGGCAGGGGGCCAGCCTGTGGCTTCCCACAGCTCTGCCCTCTGATGGTTCTTTCACGTTCCTCCTCGCATCCTCCTCGAAGCTTTGCTCTCTGGTAGGAGAAGTTGGGAGTGGGGCAAGCCCATGTGCCCTTTTCTGCTGATGACAGTGTTGGCTCTGCTGTGTCACCAGCACCAGACCAGGCAGCCCTGCGAGGACCTGGGGCTCAGTCCCTCATGGGTGACCTCGGAACTTGCCTAGCTTCTGAGCCATTTTCCTTGGGATGCTGCCTCTTATACTCTGCCACCGTGTCCCTCGGTGAAGGGCAGGCGTTCGCTCCACAGAGCTGCTGCATGGGTGTTGGCACCCAGGCTGAGAGGGCAGGGGGACCGGAGGCCTCCACGCATCATCCCTTCATGGGTGATATCCTCACACACGACGCCTTCACATGTGATGCCCTCACTAGAGGACACTGTCACAGGGCAGCTCCCCACACGGCCCCTGCTCAGCGGTCTGCTCAGGACTTGTGCTGAGGCACCACAGCACAGTGGTCACACTGGGCTGGCTGGAAGTCCGTCTGGTTTCCTCCACACAGCGGCTCTTGGGGCACTGAGCTGTCTCTATCTCCATTCACAGCGATTCTGTTAGAGCATGTTGCGACAGCTGTCCGATCAGCATGGGTTTTAAAAAACTTACGAAGTTGGTGAATTTTTGGGTACCCATTTTAATACTGAAGATGGAAGAAAGTATGCAACATTTTCAGCATATTATAAATAGTTTTATTATTTCAAGAAAAATAAAAATGCAACTGAAACGCAAAGAAACATTTATGCAGCATATAGAGAAGGTGCTGTGGCTGGTCAAATGTGTCAACAGTGGTGTGCGAACTTCTGTGCTGGAGATTTCTCTCTGGACAGTGCTCCATGGTCGGGCAGACCAGCTGAAGTTGATAGCAATCAAATTGAAACATTGAGAACAATCAACGTTATACCACATGGGAGAGAGCCAACATACTCAAAATATCCAAATCAGTAAAGTTACTGGTGAAAATGAACAACGTGTTTCTTATTTTACAGAAAAAACTAAACAGACTTTTTGGCTGACTAGATACTTACACAGCCGAATAAATGCCCTGTCCTTGGTCTGTTCCAAAGGACGCCATGTCCTGCGCAGCAGTGCATGCACCTGTTCTCTGCGGCCTTTTGCTGCTGCGGACGCTTTCCGCCTGATGCAGCAGGAGCTCCCTAAACTCACTGCCTGGTGCTCCTAGGCTTGCATGGAAAAATGGGCATAGTTTTGGGGTTTGATGGTGACGGGAGTGGCGCAGAAGCATTTCACTTTTATATCAGCCCTTTTCAGTGGGTGACGCGTTTGCAAGGTTCGAGACTGGGAAAGTGTTGAGGAGTGTGTGGTGTCAGGCTCCCTTCCTGTCATGTGTCTTTCACCTCAAGGACCTGTGACGTGGCCATGCTCCTGCCCTTTAACCACAGCTCACAGTCTTTCCAGGAAGCGCCCTCCAACCCTTAATGATGCGTATGAATGTGTCTTAAGCCCTTGGGCTGTGTTCAGTCTTTTTGTGACATTTCTGAAACATATTAAAGCTGACGCGTTTCGGCATGATAATACACACGTTCCAGGTACTTAGGAGCCACACGTGGAAGTGGCTCCCAGGTCGGACACAGGTCTGAACTTGGGTCGGGGTGAGGGCTCGTCTCATCTCTGGGTTCAGTGCTTTTCCCACCCCTGCTCAGGCCCCTGTGCCTCTTTTCCTAGTCAGTCTGGTCTGTGCTCCCCACCCCTAGGGCACGCTGGACAGCCTGGGGCAGTAAGAGAGTGTGGGGGTGCTGAGAGAAGGAAAGCTTCAGTGGGTACCAGGCTTCTCATGGTCCATTTTGTCCCAGTGAAATGCGTCACTGGCCCATCTCGGTCCTGGTTCTGAGGACACTGTTCACCTGTGACCCAGCACTCTACAGTGGACCTGTGAGCTTCTGGCTTCGCAGGCGAGCTGGCAGGCAGGCACCGACGCGCACTTGTTTGTAACGTTACTGTGTCACCGGCACTGACGTAAGAAACAGTCAAGCCTGTAGAGAGCTTTTATAAAAGCTTACTTGAACTAAATGGCCTACACTGCTGGGGAGGGGGCAGAGTCTCAGGTGCTCTGTGGAATGACAGCTTCGCAGCTTCTTTTGCACACTTGGAGTTAAGGAGAGAACATAAGGGAGATTCCTTGGAGGTGAGAGAGACCCAGGTGCAGTGGGGCGGTTAGGACTCTGGGGAAGCTGGAAGAGGGGTATTTCTGAGGGGTACTGGCCTAGAGGCACGGGACAGCAGGCGGGGCCAGCTTAGGGCACAGACCAACCTCAAGGTGGAGGCCCAGGCATGACTGCCCACGTGACCTGCCCAGTGGGGATTTACGATCCGATCACTCTGTGAGGTTTCTTTCGGTCACTGGACTTGTTAGATTTCTGATAAGAGTCCCCTTTTTGCCCACGTTGGTGTCTCACATCGTTTCCTCTGAGTTGTTACCTATGGAGATGAAAGCAACTCTTCTGCAAGCCCTGATGCACATGCCGGGGTGAAGCCCTGACTCCTTCTTCCCGCCCCGGCTCTTGGCCTCCCCCTCGCTGTGAGGGGCAGTCTTTTCCCTCACATTCGGGTGCAGCACAGCCGCTGATAGCCCAGTGTGCACTCCCCAGGGCCTCCTTCAGCATTGCCATCAGCAGACCCCTGGCGGGGCCAACACCTGCGGGGCCGCCTTCCTTCAGCCCACCTTTCTTTTGAACCTGGCCTCTTCCCTCAGATATCTCTAATGCCTGCCTGCCTTCATGCAGAGTGCTGGCCCAGCTGGGGGCTTGGGGCTGAGGACAGATACTCCCTCTCCTGGGCTCTCAGTTCCCTGGTGGAGAAAGGACCCAATGATGGTGGCAGCTACTGTCCAGTGGGCATACATGTCCCCTCCTGGGGAGCATTCTGAGGGAGGGCAGAGGGAATGGTGAGTGCGACAGAGCATGAGCAGGGACTGTCATGCTGTTGCAGAGAATTGAGGACAGGGCTATGGTGACCTCTCCTCTCTGGGGAGGGGCCCTGGTCACTGAGTGGAGAGGAGAGGGCCTAGGCGTCAGGCAGAGGCAGTGGGAGTCCTGCAGGGCCAGGGACCAGCGACTGACTCTTGGAGTCAGCTCTTAGGGTTATGCCTTACTGCCGTGAAGAGAAATGGCCTTGGGCATTGGAAGAGTCCATTGGAGGTGCTGTGCCCCTCGCCCTGGAACACATCCATGTTCCCTGAGAACAAGGGCCTTCTCTTCCTTACCACTCCACAGCTCTCAAGGTCAGGAGATTTAACACCGGCCCAGGGCTGTTTTCTAACCCACACTCGGTACTCACATTTTGTCGATTGCCTGATAACCTGTACAGCTTCCCACCATGGTCCAGGCTGTGGTCCAGGCTCACCACTGCATTTCCTAGTTGGATCTCCTTAGTTGGCTTTTAACCTGGAATAGTCTTTCTGCCTGGCTTAACCTTTTGTGACGCTGACATTTTTAGAGTCTGGACTCACTGTGCCGTAGCTTGTCCCTCCATTTGGGTGTGTCTGCGTGTCCTGGGGGTTACAGTCAGGGGTTGCATTTTTGGGCGGCAGCATGTGCTGTCTCTCCTGAGGTCAGAGATGCCAGCGTGGACCCCTCAGGTGAGGAGGTTTCCCCACTGTGGGACAGCTATTTTTGCCTTAGTGATTAACAAGTGATTTGTGGGAGATACTTTCAAACTATAAAATTCCTGTTACTTACCCTGCTTCTGCCGAGGAGGCTCAGCATCCAGGGTCAGTTCCTGACTGTATTGTCTTTCGATACCCACTGGGTGGCATGCTGCCACTCTCCTCCCTCCCTTTATTCCTCTTTATTTATTTGCCTCCTTAGGGGCTCATGCATCTCTGTTGTTAGTGGATTAGAATTCCTTGTTCCCATCATTTATGTTGGTGATGACAGTGTTCCCGAGCTCGCCGGCAGGAGCCCCCCCACCAGTAGCTGCTCCCACAAGGCCAGTCCTGTGCCCCTTGGTACCCCGTCCTCTCTGCAGCCGGGCTGCTGCTCGTGGCGTCCTTGCCAGCGGGCCCTGGAGACCTCTTGTCTTTACTGAGTGCACCGGTGCCGTGCATTCCAGAACCCAGCTTCCTTTGTGCCACCGTTTGGGACCTGTTTGTGGGATTTGGGACACGATTTTACATGTTGCTGGGAGAGAAGACCTGGTGACAGCCCCGTGGGTGGCTGTCTTTCTGTGACACCTAGAGATGCTGTGAGCAGGTGATGCAGGTTCACCTCACAGATGGTCTACGCAGAGCTCGAGGTGACGCACTAAAGCAGCTGCTCTTTAAGCACTGCTGTGTGCTGTGACTTCAACTCATGCAGAGACCCTGGTTAAACGTGAGGACGCCAAGGCTCAGAGAGGTGGAGGTGTGGGTCAGGGTCACACAGCCAGTGCGCGGCCAAGCCAGAGTTTCAGTGCACAGTGGTCTGCTTTCAAAGTTCACTTTTTCTGGTGTATGTTGTTATGATGTAATACATTTCTTTAAATTAAAGGATTTGTACAGGTAACAGCGCATAACAGAAAGCTTATTTGAGGTTCAAGTTCTTTCTCCTGCTGCCTAATTCTGTGTCTATATGAAAATCAAGTCTGAGGTTTGTCACGTTGTTCTCTCACAGGAAGTCTGCTTGTCTCTGTCAGAGAGTGACTGGGTTATCTCTGTGAGCACCTAGAAGTCCCTAACCGTCTCGTTTCTCTCCTGTAGGAATTTGCTTGCTAGAAAACAAAACGCAAGACTTGACAAACAAAATGACTTGGGATGGAAGTTATTTGGAAAAATACCACTCCGAGAGAATGCTCAGAAAGAGTCAAAGAAAATACAAAAGGTATACAAGATAAAAAACACAGAAATATGCTGTACAGCACATATATATGAAGCTTGCAAAAATGACTTTTTGAGGCTTTGCACCTGAGAAACTTTGTATTAATTTGCATGCCAAGTTCCTAAAATTTAAGTCTGTCTTTAGAACGTTGGTGACTTTAATCTTTATCATTTCTTACAGTTTGTAATGTGCACATAGGGGCGTTCGGTGCAAAAGCTGGCCTTGGAATATTTATAATGATTTAATTTAATCAGTGTCCAGTTACAGTTGCAAGTGTGATTATTGTTAATATTTATAATTGTGTTTGATATTAAAGCATGCTCCTTCTCTGATCCCATGAGTTTCTGGATCCTTCCAGGGCAGCTCCGGCCGGGAAGGTCGTCATCCACCCAGGTTGCAGGGGCCTCTGCCCCTTACTGGCTCCGAGGCTGCCTACCTGCTGCTGGGAAGGGGATAGGGGTCAGGGCCTGGCCAGGTCTGCAGTGTCTCCTCACCACTGGCTCCCTGTGGAGGGGAGAAGCCAGCTGTTAGGGGCACGTGCTTGTCTCCCCAAGGAGGGGCTTATGTAGGGACGCAGCAAGGCTGGGGCTGCTGGTTCTTACCACCGGCCTCCCGGCCATCGTAATGGTTTGCTGTTTGCCTGGGGCCGGGGCACGGTCCCCTAAGCCTCGCCCCCCCACCTCAGTTTTGTGCTCAGTGGTAATTGTTCAGTGAACACTTGAGGACCTGTTAAATGTGGGCCCTTGTGCTCTGTACCAGGGTTAGAGAGATGACATGGCACCTGTGCTCACCGTGCTGTTGGGGAGGACAGGATTCCGGGGCAGGTGTTGGAAGGAGCAGCACAGGTGTGTGGGAAGGTGGCAGGGCCTGCCGGGCAAGGCCACCCAGGAGATGGAGTGTAAAGGTGTGTCAGAGTGAATAATACTGGGGGCGGGTCGTGTGCTGAGTGATTACTGTGTGCCAACGTTGAGTCAGCACTTGGGTTTCTAGTTCATGTAGAACTCCCAGAACCTCATTAAGAATGTACTGTCATTGTCCTCGTTGCACCAAAGCAGCACTGAGATGCAGGCCGAGTCGCTTTCCCGCGAGTGGCAGAGCTGGAGTTCAGCCTGGCCGTGGGACCCCACTGCTGCTCTGCCTCTCTGCAGGAAGGGGCAGCATGGTCCTGGGGGAGGCAGGGTGAGGGGCTCCCTGGGGCCCATGTGGGATGATGGGATGTTTCTGGACTGGCTCTGACCTGAGTACAGAGCAGTGTGGCCTCCCTGGCATGGACGTGGCTCTCCGCCCAGGGTAGAGTGGTGTCTGGCTCAGCGCTGTGGTAGCTGT
This sequence comes from Anoura caudifer, assembly GCA_004027475.1. Classification (NCBI taxonomy): domain Eukaryota; kingdom Metazoa; phylum Chordata; class Mammalia; order Chiroptera; family Phyllostomidae; genus Anoura; species Anoura caudifer. The sequence continues at coordinate 82,873 of PVKU01003727.1, forward strand.
GGGGTGAAGGAGTGTGGCCCCTTGGAGGGTCACACACGTGAGATCTGGGTGTATGGGGCGGGCGAAGCAGGGAGTGCGTGCTGCTGTTCTGGCTTGAGCGACCGGGGGCATGCCTGCCTTCTTCACACCTTGTCAAATGGAATTTGTTCTGAACGTCAACCAGAGAAGTTGTGTAGGCCCAGGGGACTCAGTGTAAACCGGCATTGGAGCTCACTTTCATAGGTTGATGTATTTTAAATTTGGATCCCTTATTGTATAGGCTTCTTAAAATAGAATAAAATTAAAATATGATGATGGATTTGTTTGCAAAACTCAGTGATAAATTTCTTAGGACACTTAGGTAGGTAAGTGGTTAAAATATTTTAAAAGAAATTCATACTTTCAAGAAAGTGATTATCATACTAAATAGATTTTCCCCATGGCCCTTAATATCACTTGCCTCATGTTTGAATTTCTTTGCTATCTTTTTTATGTATTTGTTTAAAGGTGAGCATGGATATGTTCTCGAACTGAGAGGATTTGTGTCATCACCGCTGCTTGTGGGGTAACACAACACCTCAGAGAAGAGGCCCGCCCGGCTTCAGCCATCAATAATAGAGGCTGAGACTGTGCCTGCAGCAGCCACACAATCCTGCTGTGTCCTGTCTGCCTGTGCTTTGTGTCTCTGGCTCTCTCTTCCCTTCCCTCCTCCCCCAAGCTGGCAAGGCCCGAGAGGGGTCCAGAGCTAGGGACCTGCCGCTGTCAGGGGCCCCTGGGCACCAGGCTCAGGCTGGTTCTGTCACAGATGTCAGCTCACACGCTCTAGAGGGCCCAGTGCGCAGTGCCGGGGCCTGAGCGCCTGGACTCATGACCCCAAATGGTGATGGCAGCTCCAGGTGGCGCAGCAGCCTCAGTGAGGTGTTCAGGAAGCAGACCCCTTTCCCTTTCTTCTGGAACATTCTTGGCGCTGGAGAGAGGCAGTGTCCCGCTGTGGTTTCAGAGTGGGGACTCTGGGGTCAGGCACCAGGGCTCAGGCCTCTGCTCTGGCTCAGTGTGGCTGTGTAGCCTGGGGCACATTATTCAACCTTTCTGAACCTCATTTTACCTCTGAAATCTGGGGAAAACTAGACATTGCTGCTATGTGTGTGTATACAAACACACACACACAGCAATTTTTAGGAAATATTGAAATGTTACTTTCAGTTATCTTTTCAATTTCATAAAAGTTTTGAAAAGTGCATTGTTTTCTATCAGCTTACATAATGATTTTTGTAATGATTTTGTTCCTAATAGGGTGAATAAAAATGACCGAGGACAGCTGTGTGAATCACACTGAAACAGGGGTCCTCAGGTGTGGTCCCCAGACTGACATCATCACCACCTGGGCATTTGTTGGAGACACAAATTAACAGGCCTTCCCCCAGACATGCTGAACGAACGTTGGGGCTGGGGCAGAGGCACAAGTGTATCCAGCAAGTGCCCAGGTGGTCCTGATGCCTGCAGAGGTGCGGAGGCACAGAGGTGCAGGAAGGGCACCTTGGCTGTTGGGAGGAAAACAGCCATCTTTGCCAGAGCAGGTGAAGGGAAGGGCCCAGCATGTGGCATGCACACTTTTCAGCAGTTACTGGTAAACTGGATGGACATGCTTTTGGGAGCCAAGGCGGGAGACTGCATTTGAAGATGGCTGCCTTCAGATCTGCCGTCGTAGGGTGTGTGGCCACACCCCACGTACCCCACACTGGCATGGTGGTGACACTGTCTCCAGTGCGTTCCTGGGCCTTGTGGGATGAGAGGGACCGCCTTTGTGGGGTTCCACAGTCCTCTCGTTTGTTCCACAAATTGAGCCACCGTGTGGATCCACCTGGGGGCTATAATGAAGGGCAAAACTTACTTGGCTTCTGCCTTCGTTGGGACTTATCATGGATGAGGTCTAGACAGATGACAAGTACATGCAGCTGTGCCAGTGTGGTGTGGAAGTGGGGTGCAGCCATCCTAGAGGCATTTTTGTAATACTCAGCATGTTTCTCTGAAATCAAGTTTTAGGTGACTGCTGGTTGTCAGATCCAGCGGTCACCTCTCAGTCCTTGTCTCAGTTCGCCTCTCCTCGGCCTTTCCAGTTCCCTTGCTGGGTGCCTCTGCATATTAGAGTGCCCCTTCGTGCTTCTCTGCCTTGGTCACCTTCTGAGAGATCTCAGCTGGACTCGAGGTCCATGCATCCTGCCCGTGCTGACACCTGTGTGTGTCTGCTGCCAGGACTGCGTCCCTGAGCCTCAGATGGAGCCGCCCGCTGCACAGCCCCACGGGGATGGCTCATAGGCATTTCTCGTTTCACAAGTACAGGCCTAAACTTGATCTTCTTCCCTCGCTCCATTGGACTTTTTCCCTTAGCATCTTTCCTCGTTGTGGTGAATGACAGGCTTGGCCCTCTCCCCACTCTGAAACTTGAATGTTGCTCTTGACTTCTCTTTTCGCCCCTCCCCTCCAGTTTGATGGGTGTTTCGTTTATGTTGAAACCCCATAGGGGAGGCTGATGGGCAGTCTTGTTTGGGGGGCGGGCACTGGCTGGGGAATTTAGATGCTCCGGTGCAAGCTGTGTGAATGGATTGTGGCAGCAAGGTCTTCCTGAGTAGCCTGGCTCGAGGAGGTTGGCTTGCTGGTCCCCCAGGTGCTCAAGTTATTGGGAAATGGGGAGTTTGAGATAAATTAGCAATACACACTTCCTGGTTGTATTAATTTGCAGATATTTGTAGATAAGGTATTAGCAAATTAAGAAAAAGAAAACACCAGGAGTCTTGCGCCCCCAAATAATTACTGTTTGCATTTTAGTATTTTTCCTTTCAGTAATTTTTCCACTTTCTTTTAATTTTCTTTTAAAGATTTTATTTATTTTATTTTTAGAAAGAGGAAGGGAGGGAGAAAGAGAGAGGGAGAGAGGAGTATCAATGTGATGTTGCATCTCATATGGCCCCCACTGGGGACCTGGCCCAAAACCCAGGCATGTGCCCTGACTGGGAATCAAACCGGCGACCCTTTGGTTCACAGCCCTTGCTCAATCCACTGAGCTATGCCAGCCAGGGCTCATTTTTTTTTTTTTAAAGAAAAGACTACGTAAGTGAAAGTGAGTCTTTGTAACTTGAGTAGGTGTCACATGCTCAGGGCCACCAACATTTGGGGAGGCCCTAGAGCAGCCCTTGTGAACCCTTCAGCCACAGTGCTGTGTGTGCAGACCTGAGACCCTGGTACTGTTGCCAGGCAGTGAGGTTGACAGAAAGTTCCAGTCCTGGTTGGCCCCGGAGGCAGTTGCCGTGTGGCAGGGATAGAGGGATAGGAAAGGACAGGCTTGTGGACTTCAGCGTCCTGGATAAAGTGCTGCCGCGTGAGTGGGGATGCATGCTGGGTTTGAATTTTTATAGCCCAGGGTGTCTTGGGTAGCCTTGTGGAATTTCAAGTCAACTGTTAGCTGTGAAAGAGAAAATCCCAGAAGCGGGCAAATTCAGGACATCTCAGAATGATCACTGGTCTTCTCACGCCTGGGTTCTGAGAGGTCTGGGGTGCCTAGAAAATCATGAGTCATCTCAGACTGCAGAAGGGATAAGCCTCGGTGACCAGTGCAGGTAACTGGGATGGGCCTCCAGGTGGATTCTAAAATCAGACAACTCCTGTTACTGCCGTTGTCCCCTATACGTTTGGAAGAACGGTTTGAACGAGTTGACGAAAAAGAGCAGAGCCCAGTTCTGCGTCAGGATGAGGGAAGCACGCTCCGCTGCAGCCTCCCAAGGGATGCAGCTATACAGTGCATTTGAAAGTAACACACGGAGCAGCCGTTGGATGATTTGCAGAAGTAGCAGTAGAGGCGCATTAGGGAGGAAAACTGGAATTTGAGGTTCCACTGAATCGATTGAGGTTACCATTTTCCCCTCTGATACTGCACAGCCTGAACTCAGGGCAGCGCCAGACCCAGGAGTGGGTGTCAGCATGGACAGGGAGAGTGCCAGGGGCTCCCCTTGTGGGCTGTGAGGAGCCGGGAGCCCCACAATTCCCTCTGGTCTCTCTTAACCCCCGTACGTGCTGCCCTGCAAGCAGTCTCATGGCAGCAGAGCACGGGCTGGTGGGAGCCTCCACCCCTAGGATGGCAGGGCAGACAGATCCCTGGTGCTGCATCCTCTTCCACCAGGTGGCCACCGCAGACACCCATGTCATGGTGGTGCGTCATAGGCAGGTGCGTTGCGGGAGAGAGTGCCTAGAGAGCCAGAAAAGGGGAGATGGGGGAACCAGTGAGTCCTGGGGGCTGTGTGAGCAGGAGGAGCTCAGGAAGGTGATCCCTTAAGGTGGTTCTGAACTCCTGGACTTACTCCCAAGTTGTGGATACATGGGTCTGGCCCAAGTAACTTACATGGACTTTGAGAACTGACCTTGGGGACAGGACACCACACAGATCCCAAGTCTGGCCACTGGGTGGGGCACATGTAGGATGGCTTCACCAAGGACTGCAAAGGCTTTGAGAATTCGACCTTGAACCACCAAACACGAGGCTGGTTAGAACTTGGGTCTGGAATCCAGCTAGGTCACTTGCTTATTGAAACAAAATATCAGCATTCCCCAGGGTTTAGACAAGACCCAGAGTCTCATAACAGTATTCAAAATGTCAACACCCACAGGAAAAGACAGACAGCAGTTAACAGTGCCGAGATAACACAGGTGTTGGAACTACCCCATCCATGTTCTGACAAGTAAGGGCAAGCACTCTTGAAACGGGGAGATCAAGTGTGTCCGTAAAGAAGTAGAAATACAAAGAACCCCCTAAAAATTGTGTAACTGAGAAATACAGTAACTGAAATAAAAAACTGACTGGATAGACTTAGTAGCAGAGTGGAGGTGACAGAGGAAAGAGTGAGTGAACTTTAAGATAAATCAATAGAAATTTGTCTGAATAATGCAGAGGAAAAGATCGAAAACATCAGAAAAAATGAGCATGAGCAGAGCCTTAGGGATGTGTGGGACAAAGTTAAAATCCAGCATTTGTGTTACTGGAGCTTTGAGAAGAAGAGAAAAATGCGATGCAGAAAAAAATGTTGAAATAAGTAATGGCTGAGCCTGTTTCAGATCAGACGAGGCAGGCACACAACACCACGTTTGCAAATGGGCCCCACGGACTCTAGGCGGGCAGACTGCCCAGACACGTCACCCTCGGTTGCTGGAACTAAAGACAAAAATCTTCGCAAGCAGCTGGAAAAAATGTATCACATATTGGGGAACAACACATTGAATGACTGATTTTTGTCAGAATGAAATCAAATAGCATTTTTATTTTTTAAATTTTTTAATCTTTTTGAATTACTGTTTTGGATTTTTCTTCTTTTTTTTTATTGCTGTCAAGTACCGTTGCCTGCATTTTCACCTCCCCATGGGCCCCCACCCCACCCACTCCCACCTCCCACCTCGAACCTACCTACCCCTTTGGCTTGGTCCATGGGTCCTTTATACATGTTCCTTGATGGCCCTTCCCCTGTTATCCCCATTACCCTCTTCCCCCTCCTCTCTGGTTACTGTCAGTTGGTTCTCTTTTCAGTGTCTCTGGTTGTATTGTGCATGCTTGTTTATGAAACAGTGTTTTTAAAGTGCTGAAAGAAAAGAACTATTAACCCAAAATCCTGAACCTAGCAAAAATGCCTAGGCGTGAAAATGAAATAATGATGTTCTCAGATGAAGGAAAACTAAGAGAATTTGTGCCAGCAGATCTAAACGAATTGTCAAAGGAAGCTTTTCAGCCAGGGATGTTATGCTGGGAGGAAACTTGAAACTTGGGAAGGAAGAGGAACAGAAATGGTTCTCTCAATGAGCTCTATAAAATATGGTTGGTCTGGTTGGTCTATAAAAAAGGTCGTGTCTGGGATTTCCAGTGTGTGTGGGTATAATACACAGGACAGAGAAGGTATAAGGGGGGTGACATGGAGGCCAAGCTTCTGCATTCCACCTCAAGTGCTAAAATGTTGGTTCTAAATAGGCTGTGACACATTAAATGTATTTTAAGCCCCCAGATCACCTATTAAAGAGAGCCAAAACCCAATAAATTAAAATGGAATTATAAGTTAAAAAAAAAACAAAATCAAGGTAGAAGAAAAAGAGAAGGAAAACCCAGGAAACAAATTAGGTGGTGGGTCTGAATGGAAATATCGCACTGATTACACTAGTGTAACGTGGTCCGACAGAACCCGTTGTGCCTCCGATTACTCAGTTCTGACAGATAACAGAATGGGGTAAAAAAAAAAAAAAATGACCCAAGTATATACTATCTAAAAGAAACTTACTTCAAATATAAAATGTATGGGTTAAAATTAAAGGATTGGAAAGATGATATACCCTAAAAATACTAATCAAAATGAAGATGGAGTAGATACATTAATTTCGGAAAAAGACTTCAGAGCACCGAGAATGACCCAGGAGAAGGTGGGGTGCTGCCTGGTGGAGACGGAGCAACTCTAAATGTGTGCGCACCTGGTACTAGCTGCAAACACCCAGTGCAGATGCTGACAGATGGCAGATAGGCGCATAGCGCCACGGCTGAATTGGGGGGCCGCTCTCCACTCTGCATGCCAGCGGACAGGACTGTCGACAGAATCAACCAGGACGGAGGAACTGACCGCCAGCTAGCTGGATGGACTGCCGCGGACGGAGGAACTGACCGCCAGCTAGCTGGATGGACTGCCGCCAAGGGAACTCACCCCCCTCTGGCGTGCCCACAGCGCACATTCTTCTCACGTGCACATGGGACACGCACCAAGACTACTTGACATAACCTGCACTGCAGCAGAAGCTCTGAATTTGAAAGGTTAAAACGATACAGAACTAAGTTCTCTAACCACAGTGGAATTCACTAGAAAGCAACTACAAAGATAACAAGAGCATTTCCCCAAACTTGGGGATTAAACGAGTAACTTACTTCTAAATAAGTCATGGGAGAGTGCGGGAGTCACAAGGAAAATGAGAAAATGTTTGGACTAGAGTGAAAGTACCAGGTATCAAGATTTGTGGGATGCGGTGCTGGGAGGGACATTTATAGTAAAAATGTTTTCAAATCAATAATCTCATTTTCTGCCTTAAGAAACTGTACAAGGGGCATAAACTAACTTAAAACTGTATCATTAAAAAAATAAACATTAGCCAGACAGGTAGAACGGCCCAGCTACTGAGGATGTTCACCACGTTCCTGGAAGGGCCCTGACTTTGGGACTGAGGGCCTTGAGTCCGAATCTTGGTTCTGTAACTTGCTGTCAGATGTGTGGCCTTCAGCCTCAGTGCTGCTCAGAACTCTGGTCTCATCTGCAAAGGTCACGCCTGCCCTACCCAGCCCTGCCCGAGCTCCTGAGGTTTAAGTAAGAAAAGCTTGGCCGCTCCTGGAGAATTGGGGCTGTGTCCCGGGGAGCTCAGCAAGGGTTGGTGGTTTCTCCTGTTCTGGTCCCCCCTCGTGTCCACACTTTCACTCTTGTGGATGGATGAAATTGTAAAAAACCAAAAAGATTGCTGCAGGCACATTCAGAGTGTTTTGGAAATGGCAGCAGGGGAGCCATTTTCTTGGAAGCCTTTTCCAGGGCGGCGTGGGCACAGGCCCGGCTGGCTTGTCTTATGCTCTGGTGCGTTGTTCAGGGCCTGGCACACAGTACCTCCTGAGGAGGCCCAGTCAGTGAGTGTAGGGGCCAAAATGCTTTCCCTTCTTCCCTTCTTCCCTTCCAGGTTCTTTGGCTGATGTAATAATTACATTGACGTTACACAGGTTAATATGAGAAAAATTTAATTCCATGCATACAGGAGCAACATAAAAATATGAGACTCACTCTGGCTAGTGTGGCTCAGTGGATTGAGTGCCAGCCTGTGAACCAAAGGGTCGCTAGTTTGATTCCCAGTCAGGGCACATGCCTGGGTTGCGGGCCAGGTCCCCAGTAGGAGGCATGAGAAAGGCAACCACACATGGATGTTTCTCTCCCTCTCTGTCTCCCTCCCTTTCCCTCTCTCTAAAAATAAATAAATAAAATCTTTAAAAAAATATGAGACTCAGAAGCGATCAAGGCTGGAGGCTTTTATGTATATTTTAGAGAAGGAGACAGTCCGTTTGTGAAGAGTTGACAAGAGTGTGTGAGCTTGGTAGTAGGTGGCGAGGAAGTAGCAAGGTTTGTTCCTACAGCCTGTGCGGCCCGAATTCTCTGTCCCTGGTGGGGAGAGTGCCTCCCAGGCTCCTGGTTTAGGGAGGGCCCCTTCACATGGGGGACGAATCTCCTGCTCTCAGCGGGGCAGAGGAGGACCCAAGTGTCCTTGTATCAAGTAACTCTAATCTGAAATGCTCAGCACGCCAAAGTGGCATGTTTCAGGGTGACGTAGTCTGCTCCCCTCCACAAGTGACTGCAGAGGACTTTGAGAAATGGAAGATTTGAGGAGAGTGAGGTTGTTTCTAAATTTTCCTTTAAGTGCCTTGTCAAAGTTGAACTCGGAATGTCACTTGAAGAAGCATCACATCAGCATTGGAAGCGCTTTGGAAGGAGTCTTCTCGATGGCAGTAGAAACTCTGTGCCAGCCCCTGAATTCATAGGCAAGGTTGTGGCTGTTCCCTGGGTTTATGCCTGTGTCCAGGAGTTCACATGGCCTTAGGCGGTGAAGGGAATGCTGTTTAGAAAGTGGGAACCTTGGCTTAGCAGCAGTGCATCAAGGGAGCTGACAGTAAGAGGCTCTGGAATCAGACTGCTTGTCTTTAAATCCCCCCATGCCACTTACCAGCTGTTCACAGGGGAAGTCACTCGGACCCTTGGTTGTTGTAGCTGGGAGGGGGGCAGGGGCCAGGATGCCGATGGTGCTTGTTACCAGCTGTTCACAGGGGAAGTCACTCGGACCCTCGGTTGTTGTAGCTGGGGTGAGGGGGCCAGGGGCCAGGATGCCGGTGGTGCATGCATCGGTGTGCTGTTGTTGCTCTAAAAGCTACCACAATCCTGGGGGCTTAAACCAGTGCAGATTTATTCTCCTGCAGGTGTGGAGGTCAGAAGTCCACAATGAGTCTTCCAGACTGAGAAGAAGGCATTGGCTGCGCTGGTCTTTCTACAGCAGGGTGTCAAACTCATTTTCACCGGGGGCCACATCAGCCTTGAGGTTGTCTTCCAAGGGCTGAATGTAATTTCAGCTCCTTAACAGTAGTTATATTTATACTGTCCTAAAATTATTTCAGCCCTTTGAAGGCAACTGTGAGGCTGATGTAGCCCCGGCGAAAATGAGTTTGACACTGCTGTTCTAGAGGCTTCAGGAGAGAATCTCTTCCAGCTTCTAGAAGCTGCCGGCACTCCTTGGCTTGTGGCTGCATCACAGCTGTAAAGTCCCTTCTGCCATATAAGATGGTCACAGGTTCGGTGATTAATGCATGGACATATTTGGAGGCCATCGTTCACTTTTGGTGACAGTCCAGGTGTCATCACATGGTATAATGTGTAGTTAAACCTGTGTAAGAGGTTCTCAGCTCTGAAAGGTACATAGTGACGTGCAGGTTACCACCTGCACGAAGAGACAAGCCACATGTTCGGATGAGTGTGTAATGCATATTTAACACACGCTGGGTGCGTCCTATGTTTAAATCGAGTGAGCCTGTGGGCTCAGGATGGCTGACGACTGACGTGTGTGTGGCACGTGGCTCTGGAGGAGGTGTGGGAGGCTGAGAACCGTGTGACTCTGCGAGCACAGGGTGTCACAGTGTTGGCCCTCCCCCACCTGCAGGAGTGGTCGCCAGCAGGTCACCCCCTCCCAGGGCCCTGGAAACCTCAGGGGTTTCTCTCAGGCACAGGGTGGGCACCTGGGTAGGGCAGTAATTTGAGTGCTGGTCTGGGAGCCACTCAGGGCAGTGACCATGTTCATCTCTATCCCTGGGGCCAAGCACCACCATGGAGGGAGGGCGGAAGGGCAGAAGGCAGGAGGGAGGGCAGGATGATTGAGTCCACAAATGCCAAGTGCCATGTTCTTGACAGAGCTGCCTTTCACTGTGAAAAGACCACTGAAGTCTCTGCTCTCAGGCTTTACAGTCTCTTGAGGGAAGTAACTGTTAATCACATAGTTGTGTAATTACAAGTGGTGACAAGTGCTGAGAAAACAGCCTGCTGCTAGGATAGAAACTTGCAGGGCCTTGTGGAGCCAGCAGGGAGGGCTCCTGTGGGGATGGGCATCGAAGACAAGCTGTGAAAGCTTTGTCTCCCACCTTCTTCTAGCTCCTGCCCCTTGTGAAGAAAAATGTCAGACCTCTGGAAGGGTTCGGACAAATGCTTTAGTGAACACCCATGTACATTCCACAGAGCTCAAACAGGTGTTGGCATTTTGCCTTATTTATTTATTGTGCCTTTTTCTATTTTCAAAAAGTGGAACCATTTGAAAGTAAGTTGCAGGTATCGCAATTATTTACCGCTGTGTGTGCCAGCATGTTGCTCTGCAGAGCAGAGACGCCCTCTGACACAACCGCGAGCTGTCAGCGCACCCTAGAAGGTTCTCAGAGGTTCCGCGGGAGCCTCTGACCCTGACCATGTTCAGAGCGCATCCGTGAGGAGAACATGCTCTACTTTCCCCAGCTGCCCTTAGTATTTTCCCCATTAGTCTCTTAACAGAAAAGTTATTCTGTCCTTTTTTAATAATGTTTACCTTTTCTTTTCTGATGGCCATGGTCAGAGGTTGATGGAGCATGTTGTGGAGATGAGTAAGATGGTGACATCAATGACAAGGGCATTTGAGAAACCAGGTGTTTATAGGTATACACAAAGAACAACTTGAATAAGATCATTAACTTAGATTTAAATCAACAAATTACTTGGGACAAAAAAATCTTTAGACTTATCTTTTCTGTTGGACATAAACCCACAAGTGATATGTCACTTTGCAGTTTCTGGGCTCACATTCCCCTAGAGAATCATGTAAACTCCAGGCAGGCATGTTAAAAATTCCCAGGTGTGAAGTGAAAGGACACTTTCCCACTGCTGTCCTGTTTTATTTCCAAGTTTTGAATAATTTTTCTTGACAAGGTTTTCTTTAATCCAGCCAGAAACAACCTCTCCACTTATATCCCATTACTTTTTTAAAATAAGGTTTTATTTTTCGAAATGGACAGCTGGTGGGACCTGTTGTTCATGCATCTTTAGCAGCAACCGGGACATCCCCCCTTGGTCTGATGCATATTCCTGGAGCTCTGTGCTTTGGAACAAACCCAGCAGGTTATTTCCTGAGGAGCCCCGGAAGGGCTGCCCTGACCTCGGTGGAACCTTGCAGACAGCAGCCAGGGCTGTGTGCTTGGAGCTGGGCACTTCCTCACAGAGCGGGCCATGTGCTGCTTTGTCAGGCGGACTAGGTTCCTGAGCTGGTCCTGAGCTTTGCTTTGGGACCACTACGTTTTTTTTTTTTTAAGATTTTATTTATTTTATCTTTAGAGGGGAAGGGAAGGAGAGAGGGAGAGAAATATCAATGTGTGGTTGCCTCTCATGCGTCCCCTGCTGGGAACTGGCCTGCAACCCAGGCATGTGTCCTGACTGGGAATTGAACCGCGACCCTTTGGTTCGCAGGCCCGCGCTCAATCCACTGAGCTACACCAGCCAGGGCTGGGACCACTACGTTTTTGACCTCACCCCTGGATTTGTTCACTGGCTCTTCATCTGTCTTGGCTGACTTTACCGCATCTTCTTGTCCTTGGGCGGCTGCTACCACTGCTGCCTTGAGATGTCAGACAAAAGGTATCCCATTACTTTTTTTTTATTGTTGTTCAAGTACAACTGTCTCCTTTGTCACTCCTCCACACCCCTGACCCCCTTTATATCCCATTACTTAAGAACAGCCTCACCGAAGCATAGTCAAAACCCCATGAAATGCACCTGTCGCACCTGCGCAGTGACTTTTTGTGTACTCACAGTCACACACCTGTCACCACAGCCTGGCTCTAGAGCACGTTCATCCCTCGGAAACATCCCCTCCTGCCTGTTTGCAGTGGCTCTGCCCCACCTCCAGCCTCAGGCAGACACTGACATGCTTTCTCAGTGGAGTTCTGTCTGCGAGAAATTCCACAGGGATGGAACCACACGTGTTATCTTCTGTCTGGGTCTTTGACTTCTCGTGGTGCCTCAGCAGCCACCACATGTGTCCACAGCGCACTGTTCTCCCACTCGTGTTCATGCCATGCGTCCACTCTTCAGGCAGCAGCAGCGTTTGTGTCGTCTTAGGTGTTGGGCCCTTAGGAATAATGCTTCTAGGAGTGTTTGCGCGCAGGTCTTTGGTGGATGTATATTTTATTTCTCTTGGGCAGGCAGGAGTGTGGGAAGGTGTGTGTTGAACTAGGCGAGTCAGTGCCACCCTTTCCCGAGTGATTGAGTAGACTCCCTGTTTCTCCAGAGGGCCATGGCCGCTTACCACTGTCTCTGATTATAGCCTGTGGGCAGCACAGGCTTCACCTGAGTAAAGGAGTTTCTGGTGGCGATGTGGTGATGCTGTTTATCCAGAGATCAGCTGAGTGTAGCCCAAGTCCAGGGACTTGTGAACTTCCGTCACAGGAGGGTCTTGCATCGTCTCAGACTGAGTTAGTTTAGTCCTCCAACATTGTTGCACCTACTTTAAACATTTTTAAAATGGAGATTCATAAACAGTGGAATGCTCTCATCTGAAGCATACTATTAGTTTTGATGAGCATTCAGTCAGATTTCTATCAGTATGCATTTTTGTATGTCCCTGATGTTTTGATTGAATTAATCTTACTGTAGAAACATATGACCCACAGGAAGGTCTAGAGAAGATAAAAATTGCTCATGACCACCCCAGTACCCCAGGTTACCAGTGTTAATCGCTTCTGTGAGCATATCTCAGAAATGTACGTTTCTCTCTTAAACTGCGTACAAAGCCGAGCTTTGCTGTGTGCTGGCTCCCCTGCCTCCCCGTAGGAACATTGCCCTCCAGCCGTAGGTCTGTGCGGAGTCCACCGCCCAATGCACCGCTCTGAGCCCAGTGGAGCTACTGGCATCCACACCAGGCAGGACTGGGAAGCCTGGCTCTAACAGCCCCGCCCCTGCGCGCCCCCGCGCCCAGGGTCCCCTGGAGCCAGACCTGACGGGCGGACGCGGAGAGTGCGGATCAGCCGGCCGCGCAGCATCGGCGCGCGATTGAGCAGACTGCCGCCCCCGCCAGCAGAGCCGCCGCCCCGAGGCCCCACCGCCTGAGCTGCCTCCTTGCCCGCCTGGGCATGGAGCCGCCAGCCACGCGCCTCTGAGCCCCACGGTGTTCATGGTGAGTGGGGCCGGCCATCTGTGACGCCGGGAGGGGTCTGTAGTCCGTCACCGGCCTGAGGCTCCGCCGCGGGTGCACTGGATGCATGGGTGTCAGGTTGCGAGCTGAGCCTGCTTGGGGCCCGCGCAGTGTGCCTTGCTCCTCCCTGCCTTGCTTTGTGTCTCTGATTCCATAGAATGTTCTAACAGGGTTCCGTTTTAACGGGTGTGGTTTGAAATTGTAAGACGGAGGGCCAGTGCACCCTGCGATCCTAATTCTTACCACCCAAAATTCGATCGCATCATGTCTTCAGATTCAGGTCAGTCCCAGCCAGACATCCCTCTTGGAGGCCAGCGAGGCCTTGTTGGTGATCCTGGCAGAGGATCACCTTTCTGGCGATCAGACAGCTCCCTGGAACAAGGCGGTGGGATTTCGAGAGCAGCCAGGCTTGTTAAAACTCACAGTTTGGTTGGAAGGTACAACCCTCCTCTCCACATTGTAACTTTGTGAGGTTTATGAGGAGTGTGACCAGTAGGAAAGGCCTCCTGAGAGTCCGTTTCCCCAGCACCAACACTTCCAGTCACTTAGAGAATGCTTTATGGGAGAATGGTGCCTGGGGGTGCCTGCGAGGTGACAGAAGCATTGCAGTGTGAGGACCCCTCCAGTTCTGCAGGGTCCTCCTTAGTGTGAGGTCGAGCCTCAGTGGTCACCTGGGCGTCTTTCCGAAAGCTGAGCGTTTGTAAGACCTGCACAGGCCCCTCTCCCCACTAAAGATGGTAAAACAGAACAGGTCTCATGTCAGATTTTGAAGCAAAGTGTCTCTCCCCTGGAATCGCTTGGTAGAAATGTCAGTGGGAAACTGGCTGCCGTGTTCCCAGACTCCCCCCTCGCCACGTCTTCAGCCCCATCAAGTGCCCTTAATGGGAAACACTGTGAAAAGCAATTGTGTAGTAATGGAAGGACAGTGATTAATACTCCCTGTCATTGTCTGGGCACTGCTGTGGCCACATGTCCGCGCCGATCCGTTCTCATTCAGTCTTCCCACTTAATAGGTGAGGAAACAGGCTTGGGAGGGTGCAGGAATGTGCTCAAGGTCAGGCTGCTGGTCCCCTGGGTGGTGAGGGTTCAGATGCAGGCCGACTGCCCTCCCCCAGTGCTTCCTCTGCAGGCTGTGCACTGGCGCTGTGTTAGCTCAGATGCTGGCCTGTGCCTGTCTTCTCAGAGGTGCCACAGGGGGTGGCCTACCATGCTTGATCGCAGACCCGCCTCCAGAACCCCCAGTAGTTACTTTAAGAGGCTCATTCTGACACTGCACACAGCTGAGTTAGAGGTGCGAGGCTGGGTTTCCCGTGATGCCCCTGCCCCCTTTTAGCTGAGGCCGCTTTCCCAGAAGCCAGGGCACTTCTCCGGGCCAGCTTGGTAGCAGGCTCGGCATCCCTTCAGCTCTTGCCGGTCCTGTACACAGCACGCACAGCCCCTCTGGTCAGGCTGCCAGGAGCGCGTTTTCTCCATCATGTGAGAGCCTGCATCTCTTCTTTGCTCTCTTAAAACACGCCTGTCAAGGTGGGCCTTTTTCTCTTTTAACTGGCAGTGTGTGTGCTTGGCTCAGGAGTATGGCACCCTTGTCCCTGCCTGGAGCACTGCTCAGGTCACATGCAGGCTGCAGACCCTGCCACCCTCCTTGTCTGCCAGCGCTCGGTAGATCTTTGTCCAGGCCTGAAAGTCTAGAGCGCACTTGGACTCACTCTCTGTTGAAAGTGCGCCTGCTGACCCGGTAATAAGCCCGCTCAGGTGCGCCTTCTTGCCGTTTGTGCTGTCAGGCGACCTCTCCCCCATGGCCTGATCACCCAGTCCTCTGTCCACTCAGCCGGCAACCTTGGCGAGATGCTTTCCTCTGTTCCCCTGTCGGCGGCTTGACCCCAGGACTTGGAGCTAAGATTTTGCTTCCAAAGCCTTAGCTCTTGCCATATCCATATCACATGCCGGCCTGATGTCTTTCCACAGGGCTCCCGTGGCAGGTGGCTTCTGCTCTCGTGGTGGTTTCCATTACTTACCTGGGTTCCTGGCCTCTGCTGGCATCTTACTTGCCCCTACTAGAGTGGGCTCTTGAAGGCTGGGTTCTGAGGGTCTCCTGAGGTGCTCCACCCATGCGGTCTCCTCACAGGTGAGGCCCTTTCCATCTTCCCCCTGCTGCCAAATGTCATGGCCTGTTCTGCTCATGGCCTCTGTGTGGAGCTGGGGTCCTGCCACTTGCTCTCACTTCCCAGTTTTCCCTGACCCTTCGCCAGGTCACCAGCCCACCCCCACATCCTGGACCCTGGTTAGGTTCAGTGTGCTTTGCTGGCTGCTGTCTCATTGGTGTTGGTCTCTTCCAGCAGGATACATGCTGAACTACTCCGGGCGTGGACTTGACCCAAATTGTGACTGTGACTATGTGGACTATGCTTCCCAATTAATGCCTTGAGAACTTTTCTGACGTGACAACCCCCCCCCCCCACCCTGTTAGGTTTGAGACTTAGTGCATAGATAGAACTGGGTACAGAACTGAGACTAACTGGCCTTACTGTGTGTGTGCTGATGCTTTTCATTGTTTGATTTTTCTTAATGCTGGCCTGACCACGTAAACTGGTTTGCCTCAAGACCTCTGAAGAGTGCTGTTCTGAATTCCCTCTTGAACAGGGCGTTGAAGCCCCTTGTAGTTGCGTGAATGCGCGGTTTATGCTGATGACCGTGCAGGGCTTCTGCTGAGCACAACAGTGAAGGATATTGTCACACCGTTTAAACCAAGGACTTCAGAACTCAGCCCCAGGAGGGTCTGGAGCAGAGAAGACACTCTGCAGTGATGGGTTGGACCAGGGCTTCTTCACCACAGTTGCCTGGCGCTGAGCAGGCCTGGGACCTCAGCGGGCGGTCACTGATGCCTGTCCTCTCATCGTCATAGGCCCCTCACAGTGGCTCCCACTACAGCGAGGAAGCTGAGGCCTACCCAGAAGCAAGAGGATTTGCCTGAGGTCAAGAGCTAGGACTTGGAGCTAAGATTTCTTCCAAAGCCCTAGCACTTGCCACATCACATGTTGACCCTATGTCTTTCCACAGACTTCTTATCCGCTTCTATTCCCCCGCTCCCCTTAAGGATCTTTACAGGGAATGGTCCTCCTTCTTGGTTCTGAAGTTGGTTTTTCTGGATTGGAAACTGAGCTCGCTCTTGACCTCTAGGTAGCTGTGGGAGAACTGGCTTTGGAGCAGGACCTGTGACAACTTCCGGTGCCACTCGTACTCTGAAATGCTGCCTCGAACTTTGGAAAGGATTTCCCTGGGGTTTCCAGTATAGGCAGGCCAGGCCTCCTCCACTTTTTAAAAATCCTATAATGCTCTGTGTGGTTAAAATGTAAGCATGTGCACCACATTCAGTACCGTAGGTTTCTGTCGTCGTTGAAAAGCTTTCTTAGACTGAGTGTGAGTGATTAAATAACCCCTGGACCGTGTCAGAGAGTGGCTATCCAGGAGAAGCGTGGCTGCAGAGCCAGCTGCTGGGCTTCTGACCCCAGCTCCCCAGAGGTGTGATTCATTTTCGTCTCTGGGCCTTCCCATCTGTGACGTGGGGCTGGTGACATCTTCTCCCTCAGAGGCTGGGGGGCGGGGGAGTTGCACTCGGGGTGTATGATGCCCTTGACTGCTGCTGCTTGTTAGCACAGGGCTCCTGAGCTCCAGCCGCAGACAGCGCATTGTGTTGGTCCTGAGTCAGGCCTTTACTGCACTTTACTGCTCCTTTTCCTGTGCTGCTGTTTGCAGGCCTCGCCGGACTCCTGACCGGTATCTGGCCCCAGAGCATCTTTTCTGCCCCAATCAGTTGTCAGGTCTGATGGGAAGAAGGGCGTGGCCCCCAGCAGCCAGAGTGGTGTTTCTCTGCACCAGGGGCTGTGCTCTTGGCCTTAGCAGCCTCTCCCCATCCTGGTCCCGCAGGCCACCCCGCTGGTTGTGTCCTTGAGAGTAGTCAGCTGCCATGTGTGTAAAATGGGAGCTTGCCGCGGAGCTTGTTACGGACATACAGTGAGACGGCGGCATGTGTAACACATGCAGAAGCACATGGAAATGGGCGTTCGGATTCCAGATGTCTCACCTGTGCTCCAGCACCTTTGGGCTTGGAAATGCAGTTCACCGGACCAGGGTCAGCGGTGAGTGGAGAGCACTCCATGGGGCATTTGTTACTGATTCTTGTTTGGATGCTACAGGCTCGGACTCATTCTCAACACAGCTTTGGGTGCGTTTCCTATAAAATTGGAGATTCTGACACGCAGGTGCTAGGAATGAAGCTTCCTGATGGCTGGTGGTGGTGCAGTCGAGCACCTGGCACTTGTGCGTGCACGAATGTTTGACTCGGTGGGAAAGGTCACCTGCCCTCTGTGTTCGGTCAGGGGAGGTCATCGTAGCACCCTGGTGGAACCCCAAGAAGTCAGGCTCAGCTGTGTTGAGACACCCAGAGTTGCATATCCAGGATAGAAACCGCCCTAGCTGCCTGCTCCGTGGGGCGCTTCCTCATGTTGCCTGCCTGTTTGGGGATCGTTTTTCCTTGCTGCCTGCAGAAGCCTCCCTAGGTTTTCCCGGCTGAGAACAATTGCTTGCCAAATAATCTTACCAGCAGCACCCCCCTTGGCAGCTTTATTTGGCAATTAATTACTTTTCACTCATGACACTGCTTCTGTTGTCATCCAGAACGGTTATTTCCATCTTTGGTGAACTACGCATGTGTTTGCCTGTCTTCCAGTTAGACTGTCTTGTCTCAGGGAAGGTTCCAAAGCCTAGTCTATAATAGATGACAAGAAAGTGTTGTGGGTTTTTTTTAATTTGCAGAGGGCTGAGGGTGCATACACACTCACACCCTCAGTTTCAGAAGCTGGACTCTGTGGCACCAGCTTGCTTGGCTCTCCTGAACTCTTCTGGGTGAGTGCTTAGAATGTGGGTCGGCGGGTGTGACTGAGCTTTTGCAATCTGGTCGTAGAGGGGCTGCTTTTGCATTTCCAGGGCATGGTGTGGTTATTTATGTAACAACTTGCAAGGATGGTTTCATACACAGATGTTCAAGGTTTCTTTTTTGATGCTTCTGGTTTAAGAAAATGAAACAGCTTTCATCATCCTCATGCAAAAAAATTTTAAACCATTTCCCATTTCAGTAAAGATTTAGAGGGCTGACAAATATTCTTCAAATGGGATGCAGGATGTGGGTTAGAGGTCTGGGGGATGGGTGTGTGTGTGTATGAGACAAGGCCAGGGGCCAGTGGAGTGCCAGCATCGGCTGTTGGTCTGGCTCTGAGACTCCCAATGGCTGCTATAATAATCGGTTAAAATTGAGTGTGTCCAGAAAACACAGCCCTACCCCAGGAGAAGCATGGGAGACCCGAGGCAGTGCTTGTGGGCCCTCATGAAGCACTGTGGGCAACTGGGACAGCAAGTCCTTGGCGATTTCCCCACCAGCATGGGAAGTCTGCTCTCCTCGTACAGCAAGTGATGGCCTAAACTGCATAGCAGTCCGACCCCTTTCCTGGGCATTTCTTGTTTTTCAATAGCAAGAGATATTTTCAGCCCATGATCCTCGAAATCACCTTAAAGGACTTCACAACAAAAAACTTTCCTGCTTTCAGAAGGGCTTCATCCTATCAGAGTTGGTCTGGCCTAGAGTTCACCCTGGTTCCTTTGTCCTAGGAATATGAAGACAAGGCGGGACCACCTCGCAGGCCACCCTCCCCAAAGCAGAATGTGAGGAAGAACCTTGATTTTGAGCCGCTTTCCACCACCGCACTCATCCTGGAAGATAGACCGGCGTGAGTCCTGAGGGGGTCCACAGGGCGTTTGCTGTGGGGGATAAGCGCTCCTTGCTAACGAGTCGCCTTTCGTTAGGAGAGAAGTAGAGGGAAGAAGAATAAGCCATAGCACTCATTAAAAATGCCAAGTCCCTCTTTAATCCCTATTTTTCATTTTAATTTAGCATTTAAGAATACTTAGGTAGCTCTTAAAAATTATAGACTGGCTTATAACTGTAAGCAGGTACCAGCAGTGTACTAGAACCTGGGTGTTTTGGAGACATTCCAGTATTGCGGAATGAATGATGCCTGGACCAGCAGTTGTTTGGGATCTGCAGGAACAGGTGTTCTTAGCAAGTCCTTCCTCTGGTATCTACCTGTTTGATGGACTACACATTTCTGAAAGGGAGCATGCATTTTATTTTTTAGGATTTGTAGTTGCCCATCACATGCATATGCTTAGAACTGAGGTGCACATTTGTGTGTAAAAATGAAGCTGCCGATGAGGTCGCTCTGACTGGCTGGCTCTGTTGGAGTGCATCCCGTGCACCAGAAGGTGGCAGGTTCGAGCCCCAGGTGGGGCGCGTACAGGAGGCAGCTGACTGTTTCTTTCTCTCCCTTCCTCTCTCCAAAATCGATAAAACAAATCCTTGGGTGAGGGTTAAAAATAAACGAGCACACAAAATGGAAAACAAAGCAATGGCCCACACAGCTGATGTGGCTCTGGTGCACTGACAGGCTGGCCGGTAGCCATGTTTGCTCCTGGATGGCCCGAGTGCCTTCAGAACCCCTCTGTCCCAGGGTGCCGTCGGCCACCGTCAGTGCTCTGCTGTCCGTTCTCCGCGGTCCATCAGGGCTTCTTTGGAAGCTGGCAAAAAGCATCTGTTTATCTCTATTTGGAATTATGGGCAATTGTTATTTTCTTCTTTCTACTAATCTTTTGATTTCAGGTTTTACACAGTGAGCTCATTTTACTTTTGTAAGAAAATAGTTTTATCTTATGAAAGAGCTGTGTCTTTGTCATATTAATGTATTCAGTTTTTGGTCTTTGGGCTTTCCAATTTTTTTAGTAAATCAAGTTTTGTTTTCAACAATTTTATTTGATATTCATAACAGCAAAAAATCATTTATTTTTCTATCAAGAAACCTCCCAGCGAAGCCAGCCGAAGAAGCTCAGAAACACAGACAGCAATATGAAGAAATGGTGGTTCAGGCCAAAAAACGAGGTAATGGAGTTCCCCACACATGTTTGGTTATGTAAGGCACAAGATTCTGTGTCTTTCTGGGTATATTCTTTTTTTTTTTTTTTCTCATTTTTTAAAAATTTATTTTAATTGTTGTTCTTGTACAGTTTTCTGGGTATATTCTTTTTCCCATCTGGAGTCCTAGAACCTGAACTGTGTTAAATGCTTTAGTGTTTTGAAATTTCTAATTTTCCACCAAAAGCATGTGCTTCTGCTAACACCATTCCTGGTAACTTTGCTCAAGGGAATAATGCATTGAGGTCGCACTGGAAAGGGGACTGTCCAGGGTGGTGGCTCTTGCCTGTGGCTGCAAGAACGTTCATGACACATGACCCCCGACAACTGGTCAGGGGTACTGGCCTCTCCCCTGGAATGTCAGGTGCAGGCCTGACGGCAGCCAGCACAGCATGAACTGTATGGTGTGAATGGATCACAGTTGTCATACTTTTTGATCAGATCGGCAAAAAATACATTTTTTGGTGTGTCGCAGAATTTTAGTAATTAGTTTATGTGTGCCATGAGATGAAAAAGGTTGAAAATCACGGGTTTAGGGGAAAAATACTGGATTTTAGAAAGCCTCAGCCTGTAGTGATAGGTAAATCTCCCTCTGGGCTCAGTTTTCCTTATTTATAAGATGCAATGGGATTTGAAAAATCCCTTGCAACATCCTATGATTTTAGGATGTGTAAAAAGAATATGTGATAAACATAGTGTGGTCTCTTCACACAGTAGAATGTTACTCAGCCTTAAAAGGTAAGGGAATTCTCACCCTGGCTGGTGCAGATTGAGTGTTGGCCTGTGAACTGAAAGGTCACGGGTTCGATTCCCAGTCTTAGGGCACAGGCCTGGGTTGCCGGGCGGGTCCCAGTTGGGGGTGTGCGAGAGGCAGCCTATCAGTGTATCTCACATGGATGTTTCTCTCCCTCCCTTCCCCTCTCTCTCAAAAGAAATAAAATCTTTACCAAAAAAAAGGTAAGGAAATCCTGGAACATGCCTTGACATGGGTGAACCTCAAGGACCTTGTGTTAGCTTAGTGAAATGAGCCAGTCACGAAGGACACACAGTGTGTGATCTCACTTTTGTGGGATCCTGAGAGCATTCAGAATCCCAGAGATGGAAGGTAGGGTGGTGGTTGCCGGGCGGGGGATGAGGCGGTGGGGAGTCAGAGCTCAGTTGGTACAGTTTCACTTCAGAAAGATGAGAACGTTCCGGAGGTGACGTTGGTGTTGGCTGTGTAACATTGTGAGGGTGCTTAATGCCACGAATTGTGTACTTAAAATGGTCAGTTTTATGTTTTGTGTATTTTACTGCAATAAAAATACAAGAAAGTGTATGTGGAGTAAATGCATGGGGTTTCTTGGGGCTGCCGTTATGCATTAGGAGCTGTGCTCGGTGCTGGGAGAGGCGAGGCCATGGCTGGTGCTGGACAGGGCCCAGGCAGGAGCGCGTGGGGGCTGCTGGGGTCTGGCAATGCCTGGTGTCGCATTGAGCTGGCAGTTGAGGGTTTGTCTCCTTGGGGGTTGGTCGCGTTTTATTCGTACACCTTTCTGTAGGAGTGATACGCTGTAAAGGCCTACTCGGAGATGGAGAGCGCCCAAGTGTTCCAAACCCCGCGTGGCAGAAGCACGTCCTGAGAGGGTTCCCACGCCCTCCGTCAGTGCCTTCTCTTGGGGTGGTGCTGTGTGACTCCAAGAAAAGCCGCCTCACTCGAAAATGGTGGAGCCCCATTAACGGGAGTTTTCTTTTTGTTTTCCACTGTGGTTCTCAGAGCTGAAGGAAGCCCGGCGGAGGAAGAAGCAGCTGGAAGAGAGGTGCAGGCTCGAAGAAAGCATCGGGAACGCAGCCCTCACGTGGAACAATGAGGTCCTGCCCCACTGGGAGACCGTGTAAGCCTCGCGGGCGGCTGTGCTGCTTGTGGGTCCCAGTGCTGCCTCTGATGACATGACCTAGGATCAGCCCCCCTGCCATGGCTCAGGCCCCACTGTGCCTTACCTGTCCTGCGACAGCTCCCCTGCCCTCTGTAGCTCATCTTCTGCCCAGCGGCCAGAGCGGTCTGTGACACCCAGGCCTGTGACAGTGTAGAGTTTGAACTCCTTCCCTCCCCTGGAGCCTCACCTTTTCCTTCTCTTTCCCTCCGATGGAACCCTCTTGTTGGAAGCCACAGGGCCTTTGCACGTTCCCTTCCCATGCCTGCAGTTCCCTTGCCCTGGAGCTCCTCAGCCAGCTCTTCGTTCTTTAAAGCTGTCTCCATGGGGAACACTTCCTGTCCCAATGACTGGAGAAGACTCCCTGGATATGCTGTTTCAGTTGTCCTCTGTCTGAGGACAGCCCCCAGTGGCCAGTGCCCAGTGCTCAGCAGAGTCTGGTGGCTACTGTCATCCTCATATCCAAGGGACAGCTGTAGACCGTTTCTCCCTGTGGTTCAGGGCGCATAGGGCAATGTGTGGACAGCGAATGCCACTGGGACTGTGGGTGCCAACCTCCCTTCTGCACTTGTCCCTTTCAGCTTGAACCACCTGTGAGGGTGAGGCAGCCTCCTTGCTGGCGCTTACCCTGGTGTCACTCAGCTTCATTACAGGGGTCAGATGGCCCCGTTAAGGACATCCACTAGGAAGACCAGCCTTTCCTGGAGCCTGCTTTTCCAGGCAGTGTCTTTATTGAACAGTCTGGGCGTGGTCAGGAAACAGTCTTTTTCTCAAATGGGATCCAGTAACAAGAGTTGAGGTCTTTAGAGGCCCTGGGCCATCTCCGTGTGGCTGCAGAACCCATGCCTGTCCCTCCCATACTGGCAGTGCATGGGGTAGTCCAGACGCTGCACCTGTCAGCAGCTTCCGTGCAACATGCCAGCATGCCAGCTGGGTGCTAGGCACTGGGCCATGCCACTGGGCATCAGCCGCTGACCTCCACAACAGCCCTCCAGGGGGCTTTCCCCAACTCCATGTCAGAGAGGAAGAGGAGTTCTTGAGAAGCGTGGTGTTGGAGTCGGGGTGCTGACTTGCTGTGCAACCTTGGCCCATGCTCTGCACTGGCCGGTGCTGAGGAGCACCGGGGAGCCTCTGGCACCTCCATCCCCGTCTGTGGGCATCGTGAGTAACTGCGCAGCAGACCTCTACAGCTTTGGCAGCTGAGAATGTTCTGATTTTGCAGAGTTCACTGCTGCCATTTGAGTTGGACAGCTGTCCCTGATTGCTCCCCCTGTGCAGGAGGGAGTGAGGCGGCTGCCCTGCGTTTGTGCCCACCGCGGCTCCGCGCAGGCCTCCCCTGCCCCACAGCCAGTAGCAGCTCCCGCAGCAGTGGGGTCAGTTCTGCTGCTGCGTTTTGTGCTCCAAAAGTCCTTCTCCATCTTCATCTGCTTAAATCACTGCCCATCGCCAAGGATTCGGCTCCAGGATAGAGCCCTGAGCCTCTCTGGTTTGTGGCAGCTTCTCTGCTCGGGCAGTGTCCTTGATGTGCCTGTCACTGGAGGCGCCCATTGGGGCTAGTCATTGATCTCCTGCTCTCTGGAATGCTGGACTGTCAGCCCCCCGCAGGCCAGGGTTCACCATACTCCTGTGTACGCCCTGCTCCCGTGGTTTGGGGCTGGGCACACGGGCAGATGCTTCTTTAGTGACAACAAACTCACAACCGCACACTTCCTTTGTGTCCAGGTGGTCCTCAAGGAAAGTGCGAGATCTGTGGTGGCAGGGAATCCCTCCCAGCGTGAGAGGCAAAGTCTGGAGCTTGGCCATCGGCAACGAGCTGAACATCACCCATGGTGGGTGCTTGCATGATCATAGGCTCGGGGAACCCCCCTCCCTGTGGGTCCTGGGGCATCTCCTGCCCTGTCTGCCCTGGTAGGAAGAAAGGAAAGCATTGCCGTGCAGCTGTGACTCTTGAGAGGCCAAACGACTATGTCTTCCCGGAGGCAGGGAGCATTGGAGGGCCTGGGCTCACTCCCGGTGCCTGATTTACCTGGTGGCTCAGAGCAGTTGCTGGCCTTCTGCCTGACACCCACCAGCTTCCCGGAAGAGCTGCGGCAGCACCTGTGGGTGTGATGTCATGGCCATAGCATCAGTGGGCGGAGTTTGTTAGGATCTCTTCTCTGAGCTCTGAAGAATGCAAGTCTTGATCGGGACGTGAAGGGGAAGGGAGGAGAGGTGCGGGCCGTGTTCGGGGCACCATTGGCTTTTTGCGGCCTTTTTTCCTAGGGAGCTTATGTGTAAGCACCTCTAGGGGGTCAACACAGCACACTCAACTGGGTGCTTGAGGTTCTGGTAGCTAAAGTGTCTGTGGGGAGGTGAGGTCTGGACTCACCTTGCTAGGGCAGGCTGTCTGTCTTGCCACATGCGTGCATTCCATCTGCGTGTGCCTATCCTCTGCCCGAGTGCCCTGCTTGCTCCTGCTCTGTGCCCAGCACTGTGTCCTGGTGAGATCCAGTTCAGGGGCTCACAGGCTTCGACCAAGTGCTGAGTCATGGGTAGCTATTATTTTGTACTTTTTTCCTCCCTGTCTGCGGGGGATGGAGGCTCCTTCCTTGTTGTCTTTATGTTATTTGTACCCAGTAAGTGCTTGTGGAGTTGATGGTGGCAGTGGAAGGCCTTGATTGAAATAGATTGATCTGTGTCTTCTCTGGGTACTGATTCATATCATCACGATTTCCACCCCATGATGGCTGCTGGGCCCGTTGGCCTGTTCCATCTTGAGCCCCACCAGCTGGCTGGGCGGGCGGTGACTGGCCTGTGTTGAGAGTGAGCTCCTTAAAAGCTCTGCTTGTGGCTGATCTGTGCCTGCCGAAAACTAAGTGTCCTTTCTTGAGAAGAAGCATGCCATTTAACGTGTGCAAACGCATGGGTTTTAAAAGCACTCCCAGAAGTAGAGGTTGGAGAAATGGCTGATCAGTTATTTTAGTTGTTCTTGAAAGTTTCTTAAACTGTCAACAAGTCTAAGTGAGCCAGCTGTGTGTCATGCAGAGGAGTGAGTGTGTGTGCGTGCACATGCACACCTAACTGTGGGTCCTCACCAGTGCCTGCGTGGTTTCATTTAAATTAAAATCTTCAGTGGACCACATCATTGACAGATTAGATTAAACCGCTAATTAATCAATTCCAGGTAATCAGTTACATGTCTTGAGAATTTGTCTGAATCCTGATACTGCCTCATTTTCTACAAGTGGCATCTTTCTTGTATAATTAGCTGCTGGATGTCCGTTGCCTGCACTGTTATCAGCACTCGAGAGGCTGGGTCTCCCCTGTCGTCCCTCCGCTCTGTCTGGGCCCCTCGAAGCTCTCTGCACATGGCCGGCTCTCAGGGAGTGTTTGTTGAATGAGCAAATGGATGAGGGAATGGGTGGATGGATGCCACCTTCCTGGCACCCACTGAATCTAGTCTTACAGTGTCTGTAAGCCAGTATAAGAATGCAGGTGGCTGTGAAGTCCAGATGTTGAGGCCAGGCGTCATGTTAGGTTCCTCACCTGTGTGTCTTGTTTAACATCGATGACAGGTACTGTGGCTTTCTTTTCCTGTTGAGAGAGTTGAGCATCCTGAGAAAGGCTGAGGGGCAGAGCTGGGGCCCCAGCGGTCCTGTTGGCTCTGAGGCCCGAGCTGTGCTCTTTTGTGGGTCTGCAGCTGGGAACTAAAAGTCACCCTGATTGCACCGTTACTGTTTCCTGCTCAGGGGCCTGGGAGGAAGGTGCCCCCTGTTCTGACAAGCCCCCTACCCCAGCAAGCATACCGGTGGGGCCTGGAATATCCCAGAGCTCTGGCTCTGGTGCCTCTTTTGCCTTAGGCAGCAGTGTCTGTGCGGTAGCTGTCACACACTGCGTTTGGGAAGTGGCTCCCAGGCGTCGGGCCCCACAGCTGTTTTCCTTCCTTTCCTGCTGAAATGGTCTGGGCTGAGCCCTCCTCCCGAAGGCCAAGAGCAGGGAGAGGCCCCCAGACCCTGCATCTGGCGGCTCCACCCTCGGCAGCATTGGCATTAGGATGCGCGCTGCCTCCTGGGTAACGATGATGATAGGAAGTTGTGGTTTACAATTGTGGCGTCTTCTGTGTGCGGAAGAGCACAGACTGGAAGTCAGGTCCTTCATGATGCTAGAAGGTCGTCAGTCCAGCTTTCGCTTGTGGAGGCACAAGGGAATTTGACTTTCAGTTTAATAAAATAGTGTGCACTGCCTGGAAGGCAGGTGTGCTCCACCATATTTTCCAAAAGTAGTGCTGGGAGAAGAAAGTGAGGAAACTTCTCTGGGGAGCTGCAGTTGAAGTCTTCATGATCGTTAGTGGTCCAGGACCTCAGATGGCTGGGAAGCTGCGGAGCCCCAGAGCTGGAGGCACCGGAGGCTGGGGTGGGGGGCCTGGCAATCCATGTGGGCTCCATCCACACGCTCGTTCTCCGTAGAAGAATGGGGTGTGGAGACCCCCTCAGAGGCCTGTGTGTGATGGCACAGTCTGTGAGCATGCGAACGTGGGAGTGATTTGCGGGGGACGTGAGGGAGGCCCTTCTGATGCTTCTCGGCCACAACAGTCCCTCTTTTTCAGAGTCTCTGCCAGTTCTCCCTGTGCCCCCGCGCCCTTCCAGGGCCATGGGAGTTGATGGGCTTTCCACTGGCTGCTCCCTCCCCGCATCAGCCAGGTTGTCCTTGGTGGCGCTGGTCTGTTCGCTCTGGGTGCGGATGTGATGGCGAGACTCTCATGGTCTCACTCCAAGGAGCTCACAGTCTGCTGGAAGCAATGGGCTGACAAAACAAACCCCGCTGTTGCCGGGCGGGTGGTGTGGTGGGAAGAGAGGCCAGGCACCGCACTGTTGGCACTTCCTCTGCTCGCGGTGAGGCCCCCAGACATCGGGCTCTTCAGGCTGACTTGGGGGTTTAAGGGGCTTTAATGAGGGCACAGTCAGCAGTTGGGCTCTAAGTGTCCCCAAGAGGCAGCAGCGTGTCCCCCACTGTTTTGAGGAAGTATGTTCTCCCGTGCATGTGATGCTCAGCCAGGGCTTTTCTTCCAGAGCTCTTTGACATCTGTCTCGCCCGAGCCAAGGAGAGGTGGCGGTCCTTCGGCGCGGGTGGCTCTGAGGCGGAAAGCGAAGGTATGTGTGCTGGAGGCTGGCTGCTGCCTGCTCAGTGGGGTGTGTTGCTGTCACCTAACAAAGGAAAGGTGCTTAACCAAGGTAGTGCTTGCTGCAAAGTTACAAAAAGCTTCATGGAAAAGTTTTTTTTTTTTTTTTTTTTAAGAACAAGCTTTTAAAAAAAGAGACTTTTTTAAAAAATGTTTTGTTTGTTTATTTATTTTTTTAGAGGAGGGGGAGAGAAAGAGAGAAACATCGATGTGTGATTGCCTCTCGTGCGCCCCCTACTGGGGACCTGGCCTGGCCCACAACCCAGGCATATGCCCTGACTAGGAATCGAACTAGTGACTCTTTGGTTTGCAGGCCTGTGCTCAGTCCACTGTGCCACACCAGCCAGGGCAGAGTAACTTTTTTAAGAAAGAGAGCATACCATGTCTTGCAAGGGGTTTGTGTCCTGGCATGCTGGAGGGCCGGCCGTGATCACTCTTTCGTGTCTGTGAGGCAAGCAGCAGCCAGCGCCCAGGGTCACTCGAGTGTCGGCTTCAGAGGAGCGTGGATACTGCCTCTGACAACACTTGACACCAAGTTTGCTAATGCGGCTTTTAGAGTCCCCCATGGCGCACAAGAATGATGCTCGTTTTGCTTACATGGTATCGTTTTATTTTTTGTTCCTCATCCGAGGATGTGTTTACTGATTTTTAGAGAGTGGAGAAGGGAGAAAGAGAGAGAAACATCACTTGACTGTCTCCCATACATGCTCTGACTGGCTGCAACCCAGGCCTGTGCCCTGACTGGGAATCAGACCTTTGACCTTTTGATGCACAGGATGATAGTCCAACTAACTGAGCTACCCAGCCAGGACTAAGTAGTATCTTTTTTACTGATCTTTTAAAATACCATCTGCCTGGTGTCAAAAGTCCAAAAGATACAGCCCAGGTTACTCATGCATACTTGTTAGCCAGAGGACAGGAGTGAGTGTCCTATGGCCACCCTGCTTGTGGGGCCTGCATTCACAGCAGTGCGTTCTAGACCAAACGGCGAGTGCTTTTGTTTGCTGGCCCCCCATTTAAGGTGTGTGCGTTCCCTTCGTTGGCCTTGATGCTCTTGCTGACCTGTGGAGAAGGGTGGTGGCGAGTGAGAGGTGGCTCAGACTCTAGGGAACACCTGAGAGTGACCTAGCGTTAGGTGGTGCAGTGTGACCTTTGCTTTTTTCCCCTAGGTCATCCTGAGGGTACGTTTATTAAAGCTGGGGACAGTAAAACAAGTAAGGGCTTAGCATAGAAGAGGCAACAGCAGAGCCCAGGCCAGGCCACCTTTGCTCACTGGGAAGTTGGAGAAAGGGGGTTTGGGGATGGCCTCAGGGTCTCAGCCTGGGACAAGCTGCCAGCTGCCCACTGCCCATGGGGAAGGAAGTGGGGGGCGTGGGGAGAAGAAGGGAAAGGGAATGGCATGGGTTGCTCCCCAGAGGAAGAGCACCTGACGTTTGCCCTTAAAGGAAGAAGCTCTACAGACCCTTGGCTTGAGTGATAATTTGGTCCGTGTCTATTGGAAGAACTTTCCTGGTCTCAACTGCCGTAGAACCACCAAGCCTTTGAACGGTGCTGTGTGCTGCCTCTGAGAGGCGTGACGACTCTCCATCTTTTGACAGATGCCGGGTTTTCAGCAGCGGACAGAGAAGCTAGTCTGGAGCTTATTAAACTGGACATTTCTAGAACATTCCCTAACCTCTGCATCTTCCAGCAAGTAGGTGGTTGATTTGTTCTTTCAAGTTTGTTTGTCTGATAGTCACAGATGTCAAACTGCATACATTTGTCATCAAGCTTGGAAAGTATTTGGGGTTTTGCAGAGAGGAGTGCCAGAGGGAGGGTAGGTCTTATGTTACTACATCAAGACTTTTGAAAACAAGAGTAGCTGGTGCTTCCCAACAAATACTTACTGCAGCCGTATTTCTGCCCTCAAAGACAGCTCTGTCCTCTCCAAGTAGATGCACCAGGAGCCTCTCTAGGGCCCGAAGAGGCCCCAGGTGCACCCTGTCTGTCAGTGCAGCCCTGGAGGCTGCCTCTGCGGCCAGGACCACACCCTTGGAGGATGGTCTCCATGCGCTCTGGCGGGGGGTGGGGGGGGGTGCGGCAAAGGGAAATCCTTGGGAGCCTCTGGGCTGTCTGAGCAGGTAGGCCAGCAGGCCCACCATGAAGCCAGCTGTGGACACAGGACCAAATGTCCTCTTTGGGGAGACGTTTCCCCATGGGCCCTGTGCAACGTGCTGCGCTCAGGGCTGCTAGCAGCCGGTTTTGGAGTCACTGGAGCAAGGCGTCAGCAGACGTTCACCAGCATCTTGTTCGGCCTTCCTGTGTTCAGTGCATAGCGGCGGCTTTGGCCAGCTCTGCCC
Source organism: Anoura caudifer (assembly GCA_004027475.1). Taxonomy (NCBI): domain Eukaryota; kingdom Metazoa; phylum Chordata; class Mammalia; order Chiroptera; family Phyllostomidae; genus Anoura; species Anoura caudifer. The sequence continues at coordinate 112,567 of PVKU01003727.1, forward strand.
TAATTATTCCCGAATGTGCCCCTTCTCTGCTCCCACTGCCTTTACTTAGCTCCAATTCTCATCTTTTGTGGATCACTGCACCTGGCCTCCATTGCATGTCTCCTGACCTCCTCCTCCTCTGTCCAATCACTTCACTGCCTCTAGAGTGACCTTGGAGTCCCCCTTTGGATTCTGTCACGCCCTTGTTTCTAACTCCAGACCTGACAACACTAGGAAACCAAGAAAGGGCAGTGGAATAAATGAGAACGAATGAGTGATCGGCCACCTAGAGTGAGGCGGGAGATGGAGAGTTTGACGCGTGGGCTTTGCCAGACTGTGGGTATGTCCAGGCACACCGACAGCGCAGAAGAGTCAAGGCTCACTCCTCTGGTGTCATGGCTGTGGGGAGGGGTCAGGGACAGGGGTCAGGAGTGGTGTTCCTGGGGCAGCGGCTCCAAGGCTGCGCTCGGACTAGGCTTGGGTGACAGTGTGCCAGAGAAGAGAAAGACTTTCCAGGCATCAGACCACTGAGGGGTTGGGGAACCCGTGGTTCCTTTTGAGGGAGGGCCTCGCTAGCAAAGGGGACAGAAACCCTACAGCCCCACCCCTCGGACACTCCTTACTCACCAGCCGTTCCGTGTAGGCTGGGAGCTGGCTGTGGGCTGTCCTGTTCCGGAGGACAGGATGTAGGGGTGGAGCTTTGGCCGAGAAGGGCTGTCGGGGCATAGGGACTGGGTCCTGAGGGGGGCAGTGCCCTGCGGAGGCGGAGGTCCAACCTTGCCCCCACCTGTGAGCCAGACATGCTCGTGGAGCATGCCTTGGAGCTCAGCTTCGTCAACTTTGGGAGTCACTGGGTGATGATCTTGCCGTAGAAAGAGGAGCAGCAGCTTAGGGTCCTCTTTTGAATGGGGTTTGGGGCAGAGGGCTTTTCTCTTTCCCTCCGGGTGAGTCTCCCTCCATCTCTGGTTCCTCCGGCTCCGGATTTCATCTGTGTACTATGTGAAAAAACCGGGAGGTGGGGCCGGTGGAGAGCGAGCAGGGAGACATGAGCCATCCAGACCCACTGCAGGCATTTAAGGAAGGCGCTGTCGTCTCCCGCCACCACCTCTTCACTGAGGAAAGGACATGGGCACAGCGACAGGAGCTCTGTGAGGTTACAAACATTGAACTCTAAGAGAAGTTCAGTGCAGCGTCCTTGATTTCTCGTCTGGCCTTGGGCCAGCTGTCCCTTGGTAACAGTCTGTGAGGTCACTAGTCCTCAGGTGGGCATTTGGGGCTGCCCCCGAGGCCCCTCCCACCCCCTTTCTGTCCCCTTCTAGTCCTGGCTGTTGTCTTTTACCCTCCTCTTGCTGTGCTTTTGTCTTTGTTCCTGTGTTGTGGAAGTGTCTCTTCCTTCTTTGTCAGATGATGGTTTAGGCCACGGTGTTCTTCTGTGAGCCATGCGCAGTCCCCTGTGCAGTGGCTTCCACCCAGTCACAGCCCAAGCACTTTCTTTGTTCCCGTGCTGACTGTAGGCATGTGGAAGGCATGGGCGGTCAGCGTGTGGGGCCGAGCCAGCCCTTTCATGGTGTCTTCAGACACGCTGACATCCCTGTGAGGCACTTCTGCTTTCTCTGTGCTCGCAGAGAGAAGGGAATTGCAGCACCTGCATTTTTAGGAGGAGTTACAATGACAAATGGAGATCTAGAGGGATGGGAGAGCTGGGGGAAGGTTCGGAATAAATGGAGGCTGTTGGGACTTAGGACTTAGAATGTATTTCCTAAACTGCCATATCAAAAAACCAGAAGAGGCGAGGCAGTGACAGGGAGGGGGGCGGGGGAGGACCCCAGGGGAGGGGCACCACTGGGAGGCAGAGTCAGGACAGCGGTTAGCACTGACTTGCTTTGGACAGGAGAACCCTGAGGCTCTGGTCACCTGTTGACCTTTGAGGGAAATACACTTAATGCAGCAAGAGCCAAGTTAAGGGTTTGTTTCTAGGGAGGTGCCCTACCTGCCCCGCCAACCTTTTCAGAGCACTGTGGTAGATCGAGTTGCCGACTCCCTGGCTAACTGGTTTGGGGATTCACTGGTTAAGTTCTGCAGTACGGGTAGAGCTGCTGGCACGTGCTTGGCAACTAGCTCCTCCTCCGTGTGCAGTGGGTGTGGCGGCGGCGGTGGCAGCGCAGAGGTCATCCTGAGGACTAACAAGACATCTGCATGTGTCCTTTCGGTGTGTTGGTCCTTTCAGGGCGGCCCGTACCATGACACGTTGCACAGTATTTTGGGCGCTTACACTTGTTACCGACCGGATGTGGGCTATGTAAGTGAACTTTTCCAATACTTTACAACATTACCGTCTGAAGAGAAAGTTAGAATAGTGCCTAGCACATCTTAGCGGCAGGTGTCCAGTTGAACGCCCCTGTTCTTGGTTGGGTAGGAGAAGTCCCGCGGCACCGAGTCACCTGTTTCCTTGTAGAGAAAGTGCACGGACACAGCTGCTCTGTGGCTTTTGTCACATTGTAATTCTATTTGATTTTCGTTTTTTGCATGTGATTTTTTTCAGCATTAAATGAAAAAAAGCCTTTAGCAGTAACCATGTTAAAACCACACTGCTGCTTTGTCTGCGGCTGAGCAGATGTGTGCCTGGTCCCAGGCTCTCAGGCACAGGGAACTGCCGTCTGGGGCAGGATCTCAGATGGCAGGTACCCGGGGACACGGGGACGTGGGGGTGAAGGAGAGCAGACAGAGCAATTGATGGGGCACCGTAGCGTGTCCTGGAAGACAGGTCAGCGTCGAGGCTGTCAGCTCAGCTTGGGGGGCGGCTGTGGGGGGGGGCTTCCTGTCCACCGTACAGGCTGGCTTCGAACCTAACACCCGCCCCTCCGTCCTCAGGTCCAGGGCATGTCCTTCATCGCTGCAGTGCTGATCCTGAACCTAGACACTGCAGATGCCTTCATTGCGTTTTCCAACCTTTTGAACAAACCCTGTCAAATGGCATTTTTCCGAGTGGACCATGGCCTTGTAAGTATCCCCTGTGTATGCACCTTCACACAGCTGGAATTACCTAATCAGTCTGTGTTTTCAGTGGGAAAAGATAACATTTTCCCTCTCCGAAGAGGGATTTAGAATAAATAGCGCTGTAGAGGGTAGAGGGTTATTTGGGCATTGTGTCAATTTTTAAAAACACACAGTTAACAGACATACGTATGAACTTCTGAATACACTCTTTCAGAAAGTATCTCTAAAAATATGTCCTGCACACAAGGGAGGGGGGCCCCTGCAGAAACATGCACACTGTGTGGGCAGTCTCCATGTGTGTGTCTGTCTCGTGGGATGTGGCGTGAGGGGGCACCCTGGGTGCTCGCTGGCACATTGGGACACTGCCTGGTGTGGCTCATGCTTCGTGGGTCAGGAGGCCTGTTTCCAGCCAGCTCCGTCCTCGGACAAAGCAGCAATGTGTTCAGGGCACTCTCGCAGGCCCTGGGTGAACGGAGGGGCTCCGTTTACTAAGTCCCCTCTGTGCCAGCTGGTATGTACAGCGAGGGCTGTGGCCCAGGAGGCCCCACACATGCTTGGCATGGACAGGAAAACGAGGCTCAGAGTGTCGTCACCTGTTCATGGACCCCAGCTGGCCAGGGGAAGAGCTAAGGTCTGTCCCTTCGGCTTCTGGAGCCTCTCTGCCCTGTGTGGCCAGGGGGAGTGTTGCCAGTTGAACAAATGCACCATCTTTGGAATTAGCATGGCCTTGATGTGCTGATAGGGTGGGTGGGGAATTGTCACCAGGACCTGAAGAGCCAGGTGATCTGATGGTCAAGGTCAGATGGGGATTTTTCCTGTTCGATATCTTCAGGGCTCCTGAGCGTTTCCTGCTCAGGCAGCGTGTGCGTGTTTTTAAGTATTTAAAAACTGCTGCTCGATGGGTAGCTGTTAGGGGAGGGATAAATAGGCAGAATCATTTCAGAGGAGATTCGGTGTTAAATATCAGCAGTGCTACGCGGCGTTGAGGTATAATTCTGCTTGTAAGGGTCCGAGGGGGTCAAAGTGTGGACAAAGTGTCATGCACCAAGCGGGTTGTCACACGATTATTTGTAATTATTCAGTAATAATTTAAGGTTATATTTCAGTGTGAAAGTGAAAACTTTAAAAATGAGGTGTGGGGAATGCAGAACAGCTGACTGAAACCCAGGGACGTGCCCAGCGCAGTGGCAGTGTTGGTGGGAGTCGCACCACAGGAAAGCACTGAAGACAGAGCGCTGACCGCTTTTAGACACGTGAGACAGAACAGATGCCCTCGGGCTCCCACGATCGACTGTGGGAGGAAGCGCTCCCGCATTAGTGGTGTCGGTGGGTGATCTCGCGTTTCCTTCAGGGGGCGTCTACAGACACTGCCTTCACGGTCAGAGAACACTTTCCATGTATAATAAAGTGATTTATATCTAAGTAGCTCCTCATTTTGAAGATAAGGCCCCAGCTTTCTCTTTGGCAACATATGATAAGAACAGTGCTTAAGAATTTTGGTGCCCTGACTGGTGTGGCTCAGCAGATTGAGCGCCAGCCTGCTAACCAAAAGGTCTCCAATTCAATTCCTAGTCTAGGGCGCAGGCCTGGGTTGCAGCCCAGGTCCCCACTAGGGGGCGCATGAGGGACAACTGTTTCTCTTACACAACGATGATGTTTCTCTTCTTCGCTATCTCCTTTCCTTCCCCTCTCTTTAAAAGAAAGTAAATAAACTCTTTTAAAAAAAAAGAATTTGGCTTAATTACTATGGAAAGCTCGTAGCATTGTAATGTTGAACCGGCCCCTTGTTTAGAGCAGGTCTGTCGGTAGGGTCAGTGTTGGCACTGGGTGCAGATGGGGTAGGTGGGGCTCTCCGGTGCCTTGGACGTCCTCTCTGGCCTCTCCTAGATGCCAGTAGCACCTCCCCCGCAGTTGTGACAACCAAACATGCCCTCAGTCATTGCCAGAAGTCCCCTGGGAGGCAGAGTCCACCCACCCCATTGAAAACTCTGGTTTACAGGATAGCCGTTCACTAAGATGAGCAGGCAGCACCTGAGACCTGCATCTGCCCGCAGCCTCCAGCCAGTGAATGTGGAACAGACCCAGCCAGGCCCCTGTCAGCCCTGGCCACGCCCAGCACAGTAGTGGCTGCTGCCGCACACCACGCCCTGCCCTGGTCTCCCACAGGCCCTGCGTAGTCAGAAAGCCTGTGCTGGTGAACCAGAGGCAGCAACGGCTCACTCTCCTTGAGTGTTCCCTCCTTCGCTGCCTCCTGAAGCCAGAGCAGCATGGCCTGCATCCAAGATGCCAGGGTCACAGCCCTCGGGCGCGCTCAGGTTGGGTGGGAGGCCTGCGTGTTTACCCAGGTGATTCGTTCCTGGTTCTCAGAAAAGAGTGCACAGAGGGACAGACATAGGTGCGTGTCCCAGCCACACACTAATGCTGCATCCTTGCCGGGCAGGTTGGTCTTGGCGTTCATGTTTGTCAGTTGAGGAAACAGCAAGGTGCAGCGAGGGGGGTTGCCGCAAAGACTAGTGACTGTGTCAGCAGGTGGACTCGGGGACACCGTGGGCCTGGTTCCCAGCCCCCGCAGCACAGGGCAGTGCAATGGCGGTGTCTGGTTTCCCAGCGTGTGCAGAGTGCTGCTCAGCCCGGGCTGTAGTCGGTCGTGTGCGAAGCGGCATCGTGTCTGCAAAGGTGCACCCCCCTTCATTACAGAGCACTTCACGCTGACTACGGCCGCCCACCATGGGAGCCTGCGGGCACATTGGCACTGACATGCATGCTGGATGCAGGCTGCCAGCTGCCCGTCCCTCAGCAACCCAGGGTCTTGGGAGCACAAGCCGCGCAGCGAGCAACATGGAGGTGGCCTGTGTGCCAGCCCCAGCGATCCCGTCCGGAGGGTGGGAGCGCGTAGACTGCGCTTTGCCAGCTGGAAATGTGTTTTGGCAATTAGTTTATTTGTGTCTTTCACATTATCTCCCCAGATGTTGACTTATTTTGCTGCATTTGAGGTATTCTTTGAAGAAAATTTGCCGAAATTATTTGCTCATTTCAAGAAAAACAATTTAACTCCAGACATCTACCTGATCGATTGGTAAGTCTGTGTTTTTGTGTTCGGAGTGCATGCTCCTCTCTTGCCCTTGTGTCCCATGTGCCTCATGGCTGGGGCCCTTCAGGGCACAGCTGCCTGTCCCGCTGCCCTGAGGGCCCATTTCCTGAGCCCCAGCACCCCAGGCATCTGCAGGTATGTTGACTCTCTGGGTTACTGTCTGCGGCCTTGCTGATCCTTCTAAATTCCTTCAGGGGAGAAGTGGTGTGTCAGACCTCATTGGTTTCAAGGTGCCGTTTGTCCATTTGTCAAATGCGGTGTGACTGAGTGCCAGCTCTGTATGCGCTGGGCTCTCTGCGGGGACCTAGAGCCTGACAGTGAGCAGGACACACAGCTCGCCATCAGGAGGACTTATCTGGAGGGAGACATGTGCCTGTGGACAGCTGGACAGCGTGCGAAGTGCTTCTCTGAAGCCAGTTGGGGAAGACAGGGCTCTGGACCCAGGCTTAGGGCTCCGAGAGTGCAGTGGTACCAACGGAGCCCATGCCAGGGCCTGGCGGGAGCACATGGTGGTGCAGAATTAGCAGGGCCAGCGCAGCCAGCACGGCGGCTTGGTGATGTGGTGCCTGCAGTAGAGGTGGGGGTAGCAGGCCAGAGGGTGGGGGGGCCAGGTCCTGGGGCGTCTTGGATGCCACACTGAGGAGCTTGGGCAGAATTATGGGGGCCATAGGGAAGGCTTTGGCTTGGGGTGAAGATACAGATGGGTTCTGTCCAGGGGGAGTTTTAGGTCTCTGGGGAGACGAGAGCCTAGAGGCTGAGACAGGCTGAGGGAGAAGACCAGGGTCTGCGCTGAGATGGAGAGGTGGGGGCGGGGGGGGGGGGGGTTGGTCTGAGAAAGGACAGCAGCGGGGCCCAGGCAGGCCTGTGGAGGCGCAGGGGATGGCTGGGGTTGTTGTCTGCTCACCAGTGTCCAGCTGCTAAGGGGCTGCAGGGCCGCCAGAACTGGTCGGAAACACAGATGGCCGGGTTCAGCGGGGCAGCCGGTGGGTTTGGTTTTGGACACTGTGGTTTGGAGGTAGCTGCTGGGCACCTAAGTGGACAGGAAGACAGGAGGCTCCCGAGAGTTCTGGGGTGGAGCTCTTCACACAGAGATGTGCATGGTTGCCCGAGGAGAGAGTGGGTGTTACCCCAGAGAGCGTGGGTTTTGGGGAGCAAAGTGAGCACTGTCTTGTGTCACTGTGGACACAGGGTATGGTTGTGATTCCAAAGCCCACAGTCCGGCTCAAGCCGCAGCCTCGCCGGGACTTGCCTTGTGGCCTCAGTGAGGCTGCCAGCCTCTCCTAGCCTGTTCCCGCCTCCCCTGACCTCATCGAAGGGCGCTGTAAAGCGGCCGCCCCACCCCCAACTCACCCAGGGGCAGTGTGGAAACAAAGGGGCCGACACTCAACGGAAAAGGCCTGTGTGGGCTTCAGCACTAACGTGTGCGGTGACTTGGAACTGCTGGCCACAGAGAGCTGGTTTTGTTTAGGGTTTTTTTTTTTTTTGGCTTACTTTTTCAAGAAATAGAAGGCTTACTCATAGAAGGTAAAGGCTCCACCCTTACATAAAGCAGATTCATCTGCGCCTGTGGGAACGAGCCTTTTGGTTCTGGGAGTTTATTTCCTCTATCCTAAATCCCGAGATTGCTCTGACTCCACCCTGTTCTTGCTGGGAGCGAGCATTGGGGTCAGAGCTTGTAGCTGAAGCCACATGCCTGGAATTGCTGCAGCAGCGCTCATCAGTCCACGAGGTGGCCCCAGTGGGGATGCGGGGCTGGCCTGCCATCTGTTCCAGTCTGAAGATGGCTGTAACCGTTGTGGGGCGCGGGCCCTGGATGCACACGGAATTGACTGCACAGCTTGTGCGCGCGGCCTCATTGAACCTTCAGAACAGCCTCTTGGTGAGCGGAAGGGCAAAGCAGGCATCAAGGCCCAAGTCACCTGCACCATTGCTGGTACGCTTTCCCATGAACTCCTTTCTGGGGGATTCTGTCACAAGGCAGCATGACCCGCAGCAAGGGTCCCTGGCTCAGGCTCCAGAGATGGCATCGCTGTGCTGGTGATGCTCTGGAGAGCGCGACGCAGGGGCCAGCCTCGTCAGAAATGCCAAAGGAAGCAGAGTGCAGGACAAGGAGGCTTGGGGGGTTCTAAGTGACAAGGAGGCTTGGGGGTTCCACTGCTGACATGTAATAATGTGAAGTGTCAGTGCCTGTGAGTGCTGCCCACTGCACTTTGACGAGGCCACTGCAGGGGTCAGCTCGTTCCTGACTGCTTGAATCAGGAAGTGACATGCTGACTGCTTCGTAGAGGAAGGACCGAATACGATGTATGTTACCTGTTTGCAGCCCCAGCACAGGGCGAGGACCGCAGCAAGCCCTCAGTCAATATCTCAGTGGAATCGAGCACGGAAAACCATGCCTTCATCTACTCCAGCCTGCACACAGAACAGATCCACAGTCATCCTGGCTCTTGGCTTTGGCTAGGTGCCAAGAGTTAGGCAGAACCTCAGATCAGAAACAGGGTGGGCACTGGGGGGAGCACAGGCAAGCATGGGTTCCACTCAGGCCCTGCCCTAGACCTGCCATTCCAGAGAATCCCCCACCTTCACCTTCACATCACCTGGGGCAGGTGCATGTCTTGGCACAAAGGAAGCCACTCAGGCCCTTACCCAGTGGCCCACTCATAGTGATCAAGTCTGTCTGCTATGTCATACCACCTCCCCAAAAGCCCCATCTACACTGGGGACAGCTGGACCGGCCTCTGAATTGCATATGCATGGGAGCTCTGCCCCATGCATGATTTGTGTAGTGTGATGAATTCCGGGGTGCCAGCAACTCACTCCTTGGGCAGCGGGCCCAGGAAGAAGCAACCACACATTGATGTTTCTCTCCCTCTTTCTGTGTGTACTGAGTTGTGAATTCCTGTGCAGTTTCATCCCTGTGCCCTGCGGACTCTGAGCTCTCTCTCCTGTAGCAACCTTGTAGCAAGTGCTTGATATGTTTGTTGCACGTAAAAGTAATCAGTATCAATAACTCAGAAATCCTTCTGTGCTTGAGGTTCTGCATGAGAGCCAGTAATGCTGTCTACTACCATTTTTACATTGGCTTTGTGCTCCTGCACTGCCAGCCCCCTCTGTATGAGGGAAGACCCCCAGAAAACCAGAATTATACAGGGCAGTGGGCCCCGTGTGGGACAGGCTTTTCCCACTAGGTGAATGTTCTAGGAACCATCTGCGTCTGTGTACCAGCTGGTGTTGTTGTGAGAGGCTGTGTTCATCTTTAGAGAGTTTTTTTTAACTCAGCATGTTTGCCCGTTTCATGATGGGTGATTTACAAGTGCACCTGCCCACGCCACACTGAGTTTTCAGCAGTTTTTGACCAAAAATGGCATGACCCCTGGGTCCCACCCTCCCTATTCACCCAGTCTCGCCCTGAGAAACTTTTTTCTGTTTCTCCTAATGAAAAAAGTCCTCAAAGGGAAACGTTTTGCCATCGTGGAAGAGGTGAAACAAAAAAACGCCAGACGCTCCAAAAGGCATCAAAATCGATGAGTTCAAAACTGTTTTGAGCTGTGGGAAAAACGTCTCAATAGGTGTGTTGTCTCAAATGGAGAGCACTTTGAAGGTGACTAAAGTTTAAACATGTTAGAATAAATGTACACTTTTGTATAAATTCCCAGATTTCTGTCCTCCTCCCTTGTACGTATCTAAGCGCTAAAGTGACCGCCTCAGGAGGGAGCATTTGTAATGGAGTATTTGTTCTTTCTTCTTGTGATCCAAAACCTGAAAAGCTCCGCCTTCTTCTCTAGGATCTTTACCTTGTACAGCAAATCTCTGCCCCTCGACCTGGCCTGTCGTGTTTGGGACGTGTTCTGTCGCGACGGGGAAGAGTTTCTGTTCCGCACAGCGCTGGGCCTCCTGAAGCTGTTCGAGGACATCCTGACCAAGATGGACTTCATCCACATGGCTCAGTTCCTCACCAGGCTGCCCGACCACCTGCCTTCAGAGGAGTTGTTTGCTTCCATAGCTACGATTCAGATGCAGAGTCGAAACAGGAAGTGGGCTCAGGTATGTGGGTCTTTCGTTCCCTTCCCCAGAGGGAAGGGGCTCAGCAGGGTGGTGTAGGAAGCACCTCTCAGAGGCCCCACAGAGGTTCTTGTGCTGGAGACCTGGGCGGGAGGCGAGGCTCTGCCTGGGTCTCAGGCAGCCGTTGCCTCTTAGGGGCCCTGTCAGACACAGTTACCAGGAGGTCAGAACTCCTAGTTTGGCATCAGTGCTGTTTGTGTGGTAGACAGCATTTTGTAACCCGAGCCCTCCACCCTTTAAAAAGTTCCAGAGACAGAACACAGACGGAACTCACACTCACGGAGCCCCCTCCTCCCACGGAGGCAGGAGGGTGGCTTCCTGGAACAGCGGTCCCTCCCCAGTGCACCTGGATTGCGTTACTACCTTTGCTTTCCAACGCGTGTGTCTGCTGATCATCCTTCCACATCACTGTCCTGTCCCACGGTCACCCCCACACCCATTCACACCCCCTATACCCGCACACAGCCCTGTGCACACAGACTCACCCACATACACATCCATACATACACTCACGCAACTGCATGTCACACACACACCCAGACACACCCATAGATACATGTGCACACCCACCCAACCATGCAAACACCCACACGTACATACATGCGCACACACATACTCACACACAGAGAAAGGATTAAAGCTAGATCTGACATTTTGTATCTTACATTTAGGAACTAAGTAACAATTATTGGTTAGCCCTGGCTGGTGTGGCTCAGTGGACTGAATGTGGGCCTGTGAACCAAAGGGTTCGATTCCCAGTCAGGGCACGGGCCTGGGCTGCGGGCCAGGTCCGCAGTTGGGGGTAAGCAAGAGACATCTTATCCACATATGTCTTGCACATTGATGTTTCTCTTCTCTCTCTAAGAGTAAATAATTAAAATCTTTAAAAAATAAAAAAATTTAAAATAAATTAAAAATAAAGATGTTAACTGAGAGCAGAGAGAATGGAGCCAGCCATACTTTGGGAAAATGCAGGAAGGAGTGGGACCCCAGTGTTGGTGGTGGCCAGGACAGGGGCAGGGTGTGGGGGAGAGCCCTGCAGCCCGTCTGGGTGTCGGCACCGTGGCTGGTGGGATGTGGTTGGAGGACCTTTGCCCAGGGCTGGCATGGTGGGTCTCCACATTAGGAAGGTGGGTCTGAGCGCAGGTGTGGCAGGCAGGCCTCAAGAGCTGCAGAGGTGGGGGGACAGAGCTGCCATGCGTGCCTGTTGGGATCTGGGTTCAGCGTGCGTGTGGGACTCCCATGGACGTCTCCCCTGTGGTTCCCAGGTGCTGACTGCGTTGCAGAGGGACAGCCGGGACGTGGAGAAGGGAAGCCCGTCTCTCAGACACTGAGGCACAGGTGGACTCACGCCAGACGCCGGAGCAGACCTCCCAGCGCACCTGTGCTGTTCAGGACAGACAACACCGGCAGCTGAGGACAGGGGCTGTTGCTGTGTCTGACCCCTGACACTGGAGTTGGCCTTAAACCAAACAAACAAAACTTGTAAAGAATTAAACCGAGGCTTAGCCTTAAGAAGCTCAGTGGAAATGATGACCCAGTGCTGGCCTGGCAGCCACTGCACACTCTGCATGGTTTAGCACTAGGGTGGCGGCTGACTCCCTCCTCCTCACTCCAGCGGAAGTTATTAAATTGTAATGCTTTGATGTCCACTCCTGGAGAGGATGTTGCAGTCTGTCTTAGCCGAGGGGCACGAGGAGTGGTGTGGGCGACCTCAGAGCAGCTCTGGGCCCGTGGTTCTCTGCTAGTCAGTGATTGCTGGTTTAGTTGTCAAGATAATCCAGAAACAGAGGTCCAGCTTTTAAAGCCCGCCTTCCAGAGATGTATCAGAGGCACTGAGCCCTCTCTGGTGGTCGCTGACGAGTGCTCAGGGCGCCCCAGGGCTCCAGTCACCCTTCAGTTCACGTCTTACCGCGTTGCCTTGCCATGACCACAGCCTGGGGTCCAGAAATGCATGTGCAGGTCCTGTGGGAGCTCCGTGCCCCTAAGGGTACTCCCCGCCCCACTGGGCACTGGAGGAAAGTCTGGGTGGGGCCATGTGGGTTGTGCACACAGAAGGCCCAGGGCCGCAGTGACAGGCCCAACATTGATGCACACGGGGTGGAGACCGCCTCCCTATGAGTCAGCAGAGGGAACAGGGGTGCTGAGACCTGCTCCCTGGCCCCCCACTGGTTTCTGGCAGACCTCTGACAGCACAAGGGGCAGGGAGCTGCTCCCTTGCTCTCACAGAGCGCTGTTCTTTGGCACCTGGACAGCTGCGGGCACCGAGGAGAGCCACACCCCCCCACGGCCCAGACAGTCTCATCATGTGCTTGGCGTCTGTGCCTCGGCCTTCCCAGTCTGGCTGGTTTCCCCAGGTTCACTATACCTCTGCTCCAGATTTCCTCAGGAGCTCTGAGAACTTTGTGTTAAGAGCTTTGGTTACCCAAATTCAAAGACTTGGGTGGCTATGTGCAGAGCAGTCCAAAGGACTAGCACATCTCTCTGGAGGTGTTCCCCCATGCCGGTCTCTGGGCCCTGACAGCCCTGCAGCCCAGCTGCTGTGGGGCCTGGCAGTCTCTGGCCCTTCTCAGCTGCACTGTCCAGCCCAGGGAGCAACTCAGTGTTGGTCCTGTTTCTGACACTGGGAGTGCGCCCTTGGCTTTGGGAGTGTGGCCTGCAGCTGGCTACAAGACCTGCGCTGGAGGGTAAAGCCTGGCTGTGGATTACTTTTATAGGTTTTCTATTTATGCCACGCCTGCTGGTGACACCTCTGGGTGCCATAGCCAGCTGCTGGGCCTGCGGCCGTCCTCATGCCTTCTATCCAGGCTCTGAGTGTGGTTTTCCGGAACCCTTGGTTCCCTCATCTCCTTTCTGCATTCCCCAGGGAGGCTGCAGAGCATCGTGGACACCACTTTCTGCCTCAGCCTTTAAACACGGGCTCACCTGACCCCTTGGAGGAGGGCTCTGTCTTCCCCAAAGTCTCGGCACCGTCCAGACGCAGCGGGTCCCGACACCGCAACACTGAATGTAAGCAGGCTGAGCTGCCCCTCGCAGGCCGCCCGTTTCATCCTGTGATGTGGGCTCCTGTTTCTGGAAGACGGGCATGGTTCCTGACCGTCCGCAAGGGCACTCCTCGGGTCAGGGCAGAGGGGTGCGGCCCGGCGGTTGCGTGGGCCTGCAGAAAGCTTCAGTGCGCTCACCCCCCGCCCGTCACGTGGGGTGTGCCGCGCATGCGCAAAGTGTTGGTACAGGATTCCTTGGCAGCCTGGAGTGCTGGCCGAATCTCTAGGTCTGGAGAGGCTTTTGTGACCTGTTCTGGGATCCCGTGAGGTCTGACCAGTTTGCTCTGTCCCCTTCAGATGCCAGGAAGTTCTCGGTCCCCGCCCAGAGCCACTTGGCCCTTTTCTATGGAGGGCTGCTGGCGTTGGGCGTTATTAAGAAAGCTGGAGCGGAAGGCGAGGCCGCAGCCCTGGGGAAGCCACGCTGACCCCGGGCAGCCGGCCCTGGTCCACGCCTGTCCCCGCCGGGCCTGGAGTCTCATCTAGAAGCAAGTTTCACTTTCAAAGATTCTTTTTTAACTGCTCAGTTTTGACTATTTTAAATAGTTTGCTGATAGAAAGTTCCTGATAACACTTGCTACATATCATGTTTTAATTGCTTGTACAGTTAACTTTTTATTTAGTAAAGTATCAAATTAGGACTTTTTGAATTGTAAATATGTGGTTTTACTAAATAAAAGTCATGTAAAATTGTTATTTATATTCAGTGTTGTTTGGTTTATTTATTTTGTTTCAAAATACCTTACAAGTTTACTTACTTCATTTAAGGTAGTATAAAGAGCTGTTGACTTTAGTAATGAAAAGAAATAAAGCAAAATACAAGCAGAGTAACTTTATTCAAAGCAGAAAAAATTATTGTACGTTGGTTTAAAATTGAAGTTCTCACCTTTTTTTCTTACACATTTGTATGTATGCACGCATGTATGTATTTTAACTTATTGGAGTGACGTTGGTTGATAGAATTATATAGGTTTCAGGGGTGCAAGTCTATGACACGTCATCTGCATGTTGTACTGCGTGTCCACCGCAGGACAGAGCTCCTTCCATCGCCATTTGCCCCCTTCACCCTCTCCTGCCCCCCTCCTTCCCTCTGGTCCTCACCATACTCTGGTCTGTGTACACTAGCGGTTTTTTGTTTGTGTTTTATTTTATTTTGCTAATCCCATCACGTTTTCCACCCAGTCCCATAAGCCCCCTCCCCTCTGACAGCTGTCAGTCTGTTCTCTCTGAGTCTGTTTCTGTTGTTTATTTTGTTCATTAGGTTCCACATGCAAGCGAAATCATATGGCATTTGTCTTTCTCTGATTGGCTTATTTCACTTAGCGTGATGCTTTCCAGGTCTCTCCGTGCTGTTGCAAATGGTAAGCGGTCCTTCTTTCTCATGGCTCAGTAGGACTCTTCCATTGCGTGAGTCCACCGCAGCTCGTTCACCCACTCACTCACTGAGAGGCACTTGGGCTGCATCCAGGTCTTGGCTGTTGCACCTGCCACCATAGCGAGCGCAGGGTGCATGTGTTCTTTCTAATCAGTGTTTCAGGTGTCTTCAGGTGAACTGCCAGCAGTGGGATCGCTGGGTCCAAAGGCAGATCCATTTTTAATTTTTGAGGTATCTCCATACTGTGTCCACAGTGGCTGCCCCAGTCTGCATTCCCACCCCCAGTGCACTGAGGGCCCCCTTTCAGCACGTGCTCCCCAGCATGTGTTGGTTGATACATTGATGGCGGCCATTCTGACGGGTGTGTGGTGACAGCTCACTGTGGTTTGATTTGTGTTTCTCTGGTGATTAGTGAAGTTGAGTATCTTTTATGTTTATTGACCATCTGTGTATTCTCTTTGGAAAAGTGTCTATTCAGGTCCTTTGCCCATAAAATTTATGTGCTCACCTTAAAGTATGGCAAATACTTGACTTTGAACATGACACTGTTTCAGAATTTTAAATTTCACTTTTGATCAGTGAAATCAGAGGGGTGGCACAGTTTCGGTAATTTGGTCAAGGGGGTCAGGAGCTTACTGTGTCTCGTCCAGGCTGAAAGGGAGCCCAGACTGGCTGCCCCCTCCAGCTCGGCTCTTCCCTCCCTGCTCAGCTCTGCCCCCAGCTGCAGCCCCTTCTCCCCCGCCCCCCTCCCTTGTGTCTGCCACTCCCCCGCCCCCTCCTGAGCCTGCTGCCCCACCCCAGCAGGCTGTCACTCCCTCAGTGCCCGCCACCAGGCCCTGCCCACTTCCCTGAGAAACCTGGTCAGCCAGGTGCTGCTGACCAGCTCTCCCACCTGCCAGTGGGGGCCTGGGTTCCCATCGGTGCAGCGGAGATGAGTGATGCAGCCCCACTCGAGGTGGCTGGCACGGTCCTTGGGGTCCCCAGGCAGTTGTGCCCATCGGGCCAGCTCCTCAGGCAGAGAACAGGAGGCTCAAAGGGGGTCTCTGTCAGAGCTGCTTCTCCTCTTGTCCCTGTCCTCAATGACTGTCACAGGTGCTGCCACCCCTCCTGTCCACCCCTCACGTCACCCTGAGCCTGGGGGACGGCACCCCTGCACCACACCTCCCTGCTCGTCCTCCTTGGGACTCAGTAGCTCAGAGGCATGTGTTCCTGTGTCTTCAGTCCCCCAGTGGCACTCAGACAGCCCTGCCTCTCTCCCCAGGGAGCCGCTTCACCTCCCTGGCCACTGGAAGTGTCCCCATTCTCCGCAGGCTGAGGGAGTGAGTGAGGAGTGGTCACGTGGGACAGTCACACCGCTGGCTGCTCCACCCGCCCACGGCAGGCTCTGGCTCAAGTGCTCAGAATGACCTCATTTATCCCCACAGCTGCTCTGTCATTGTCCCCTTTCAAAGATGTGACATCAAGAAGTGATCTGCTGGGGCTCCTACAGCCAGTGAGTGGCACCTGGGGCTCAGGCTTGACCTGGGGCTCAGGCTTGGCCTGTGGCTCCCAAGCCCCCTTGCAGAAGTGCCTGCCCCAGAGAACATGCTGGCTTCCAGGCCTTCGGCCGACTTCTGCTCCAGGCACAGGGTTTGGGGCAAGGCCTGGAGGGACAGGGTCTCCTGAGACCCCATGTGCAAGGCCCCACAAGCAGGGAAGTGGCCACGCCTGCCTGGTGGCTGGCTCCTGCAGGCAGACCTCAGGGAAGCACACGATCAGCAGGGTAGAAGTTGACGAATGTCTCCCTAAGCAAAACTGCGCGGGTGGACCATGTGGCCAGTGTAGAATCACCACCCAGAGTGTGGCACCTGCCAAGAAGGCAAGAGAGGGAACGAGATGCTGTGCCAGCGAGATGGGCAGAGCAGCAAGGTGACACCAAGCTGGACATAGAGATGAGCTGCTGGTCATCACGTGCACCAGAGGAAGAGTCCCTCCAGGTGGTCCAGCAGATGGAAGCCTTAGTGCCAAAGTACATCCTCAGATGGGGCCACATGAAGCTCTGATCACTGCCCGGGCCCCGC
The DNA here is from genome assembly GCA_004027475.1 of Anoura caudifer. Classification (NCBI taxonomy): domain Eukaryota; kingdom Metazoa; phylum Chordata; class Mammalia; order Chiroptera; family Phyllostomidae; genus Anoura; species Anoura caudifer. Next base: position 129,172 of record PVKU01003727.1, read on the forward strand.
CGGGAGCTCAGCCATGACTTCCGGTCCCTGGGGATTTCTGAGAGGCCTGCTGCACTGTCCAGCCTGGGTTTGCTCGGGAGCGCTGCCGTCCCTGCAGTCAGCTTGCTCTAAGACTGAGCTGCTCCGCTCCACTGTCAGGCCGTGCCAAGGCCCTATCTCCCCAGGATGCCCGGGCCCTTCAGGGTCCCTTGTGCACCAAGGAGTGGTGGCCTTTATCCTGAACAGCACAGCAAAGCAAGTTGTCCCCAACTGATGCCAGAATCTCAACAGTTTTTCGTAAACTACTCCAATCAAAAACCTAGCTAAGTTTAGCTAAAGGTTAGGAACAGGAGGACTTAAATTCTCTAGGCCTTATATTCCCTTTTTGTGACCAAGGTTGAAAAGGTACCCAGCACCTGTCCACTGATTTGAGGGTTAAAATAATTGGATGAACTAATTGTGCCATTAGAAGAAACAAGTCGCCATGGATATGAGACCCATTCTCCTGACATGCACACCTTTACTATTGTTCCCTCTTGGAGAACTTAAGAGCTTTAACAAATCAGAATCCGCCCTGCCCCACTACTCATTGTATAAAATTTATAAATTACAGAAAAGCACAAAATAAAAATCATAATTTTACCACCCAGAAAAGAGATGCTTTTCCATATTCCAACCTCTTTTCCCCCTTTCCCAGGGAGTACATGGAGGCCTGGAGCGTTGCGCGTTTGCCCCAGGTAACGGTTGGAGAACCGAGTCCAGGCCGGCCGATCCCAGAGCCTTTGTCTCCCAGCGCTGCCCTGCCCACCCCCAGTTAGTACTCATCTGTCTTCCCCTTTGGGTGCAGCATTAGAGGATTTCAACTGAAACATTGGGGAGGGTGCAATTAATTAGTTAAAACGTGCACGAATTCAACCATTGGTCATTTACGTAAAACTAGAGGACCCTTCGAAAGGACTGCTGCTTGAAACATAGGAGCTGGGAGCTCCGGCAAGCGCTCTCACAGCGGCCCTGAGGTGCTGGTTGCTGCTGGCTTCTGACGTGGCCTCCCTCTAGGGCAACATCGCCTGGAGGCCTTGCTGTCACAGCGTTGCCATGACCTGTCACCCTGACATAAGACTTTCTGAAAGTTGAAGATATTAAAACGTACCCCAGACTGGGGTGCATTAACTGTGATCTTACTTTGTGTGCAGGCGTCCCTGACTAGTAGCGAAGAGGGCTGCCAATGAACTTACATAGTTTAAAAGTCCCCAATGTGATAAGCTGCCAAGAAACGATTTTCATTTACTGATGAAAAAGTGTCTTTTTCAGCTGTCCTGCCAGTGCTGCTATGAACCACCTCCGGGGACACAGAAGGGGACGCTGGCACTCAGACCGGTTTCCAGAAGTCTAGTTTCATGTAGCAGCTCACCCTAGTCTTACTATGGCGCCATTTCTCAGGCCCTGCACTTTTTGACAAGGAGAAGAAAAACCCTCTCACCTTGATGTTAGCATTCATGAAAAGGAGCTTTGTCTGAGAGGTTTCTAGTCCTGGAGAAGACGGCCCTGGAGCTATAGGGTGGCCCTTCCGGGACAAGCCCACCTCCCTGTCATCTCCCTCATTCGTTCGACTTCTCGAAGAACCCTTCTTCCACCTGTTGTTGCTTTGGGCTCCGTTGTGGTAATAATCAGTGCCCAACATATGTCACAGTCATTCAGGCAACACTTATTTTCGGGGAATGAGCTTGGCATTATTAATGTGTTCAGCAAATATATTGAGAACCAATGATATGCTAGGCATTGTGCTGGCTACTCGGGGGGATGATAAATCCAAAGGCCTTGCCTTTTGGGCCCTTTGCCTGCTGGGGGCACAGAGAACTAAGCAGACAGTCACAAAACAGTGTGTCAAGGACTGGCGTGGGGCTCACTGCGGCCTTTCCGTGAGACGGGGAGAGGATGCTTTTGGGTTCCTCCAGGCAGTCTGCCTGAAATAGTGAAGCGTTGCTGTTTCATGATTGAGCTCTCCAGTAATCTAATTAGAAAGAAACTTGTTATGAAGTAATCAAGATTGTCTTCTAATTGTAACACTGTAGCATGTGGTGACAATTTGAGAGCGAGCCTCAGTAGCTCCTCCCCTTGAAGCTATGGCAGCCTCTACACTTTCTTTGGTATCTTCGTGCTGTGAAGAGACCCGCTTGCTGCCCTGACGTGTGGCTCAGTGGATTGAGTGCTGGCCTGTGAACTAAAGAGTGATAGGTTCAATTCCCAGTCAGGGCACATGCCTGGGTTGCGGGCCAGGTCCCCAGTAGGGTGTGCTTGAGAGGCAGCCACACATTGATGTTTGTCTCCCTCCCTTTTTCCCTCCCTTCTCCTCTATCTAAAAATATATAAATAAAATCTTAAAAAAAGAGAGACCCATTTGCTGCTGGGGTTGGGCTGTGAGGGCACGTTTGGTCTGACCTGCAGAACTGCCAGTGGGTCAAAGTGAGCTGAAGATGCTGCTGTTCCCTGGGGTGAACTGTGGGGGTGGAGGCTACAGAAGCTGCTGGCCCAGGGAAGGCACCAGGCGTGTTGCTAGTTTCGCTTTGGAGTCTCCCCAACCAGGGCACCCAGTGTTGCTTTTCCTGAGGACTCAAAGAGAACAACATCCTATCTGAAGTGCTTTCCTGCTTCACTTTGGCCTGTAGGAACAGGTGGAGAAAAACAAGAAAACGCAGAGGATAAGGAGCCTGCAGGTCGGGAGTCAAAGCTGTTCACTCGCCTCACGGTCCTGTCTGTGTGGTCGGAGACGTGCATAACTACAAAGTGTGTTCAAGGTGTGGAATGTGAACAGGAATTTTAATCAACCTTTATCAGCATCAAAGCAAAAACACATTAGAGAACAGAATCATCAAACGGCTATTGTGACGTCCTCACAACCAGCAGAGCCATCCATCTAGGGTGGAGCTTCTGCCATTTCCTAACAGGTATTTAGCACCAAAGAACAGATTGGAACAGATTCCTGTGATCCTCCTAAGCTTAGGGAGAATCCTTAAGCTTAGGAGAATCCTTTCAACCCCAAATCTGAGACCTCAAAATTCAACCTAGGATTAAGGAGAGATGAAGCCAAGCCTCTAGCCCCAAAAGCATCAAAGAAAACTGAAACTGTCCACCAACAATTGTGAGTGAGGAGGTGGACCTGTCAGGTGTTTCCTACATTAACACGGGAGTGACAGGCATTTTAACATTTGCTACAGAGTAAAGTCACGTGCACAATGAGGTCCTGTCGCCCTGCTGAAAACAAAAGGCTCACAGATGGCAGTCACCACTCCAGATATCTGGCACCTGGCAAAACACAGCCATCATTATCTCCACTAGAAAACAAATTGCCATTTACTGGTGCAGACCAACACATTCCTTTAGAGGATCCAAGAAAGCCTGGCATTAGAGGTGAAGGCTGTTGTTGAGCCCGAAACAGACACCAGTGGCCAAGCAGATTGAGCCTACTTTCACAGGAAAGAGGGGGGATGGAGGGACACCAGCTCCTTTCCTGTTTAGCATTCCCCCATTTGCTGGCTATTTTTTATTGCCCCAGAAGCTGGGCTACTCAATACAAAACAACCTTAGGTTAGGCTAAGGGAATTAGAGAGCTTTGAGTTGGGGCTGACACAGGCTACACGGTTTAATAAACTGAAAGGGATTTAATAGTACAGAAATTCTGGGGATACTCTACAAATTGGTTGAACCCCCCCTGCCTATGGAAGAGGAACCGTTCTCCTCAGTATCAGGTTATTGAAATTATGGAATTGCTCAGATACAAAAAGGCTTTTGACAGCTTTTTATGAAAAGTCAAGTCAAGTGCATTACCTCTTGTTTGTTTCTCTGGGCCTGTTTTACTTCGCCCCATATAAAACTGACTCTGACACAATTCCGTGCTCAGCCCTCACTGGGAAGCTGAATATTTATGAGGTAAATACAAAATGTAGTTCCATCCTAAATATTGTAGGCCTTAAAGAAGAGCAAAAAATGGAGAATGAAAGTTAATGAAGGGTAACGCTTGCCGAGGCTGAGACTGGTCTGCTGCCTCAGGAGGGGAGGAAGGCCTTCGCTTCCCGGATCTTCCTCTTCATGCCTCTGCAGGACAGAGTGAGCCCCGCGTGGTGGCGCTTCAGAGATTCCAGGCGCTCCTTGAGCAATTCAGTCTTGCCCACTTTCTCTTCCATATCCCGCAGGAGCAACTCCTTGCCCAGAAGCCCACACTTCTGATTCAGCTTGGTGTTGTCAATCCGAAGACTGTCTCGAGCTTGCTTAGTCTTGGTCAAGGTGTCCCTCCTTAGGGCTACCTGACTGTCAACTTCCAAAAGCTGTGAATTTTTGCATGCATTTTCCATATCCACAAAGTGTAACATTTCTTTCACATGGGTAATTATTTGCACATTGTTGTCCACTTTATTGCGTAGTTTCAAAAGCTCCTCATTTCGTTCCTCAACTTTCTCATTGAACGTCTGGTTCTCAATCTTAAGCTGTTCAAAATCAATGAGGAGCAGGCCCTCGGTGGTGTCTTCCTGCGCCCGCATCCTGGTTTCAAAATGCACCAGGCTCTGCTTCAGTTGCACATTCTCTAGCCTCACGGCGCTCATCTCCTTCTCCTTCTTCTCCTCCAGGGCCTGGAGCTGCTCCACCTCTCTCAGAGCGGCCTGGCGACCGCCCCTCATCCGACAGCTGCCCATGGCCTGCATCACCACCTGCTTCTTGAGTGCCTGGAATCTTCGCCATTCCTTCTCCACCCTGGAGAGGTTCTCCTTGCACTGCTGCTTCAGCTGGCCCAGCTCCTGGTGATACCAGGCCAGGTCGTCGGCCCGCTGCTTCCTGAGCTCCTCCAGCACGGCCAGGTAGCTGATGTATGCGTGCTCCTTCTCTGGGGCCTCGGGCTCCGGGCCCATGTCCGGCACCTCGGCCACATCCAGGCCCTTCTTTTTGCGCAGCGCCTGGCAGATCTTGTGCTGCAGGTACGCGTTGTAGCGCTGGTAGTGGCTCCGCTCCACCAACAGAGAGCGGTGCTGGTCCAGGAGCTCAGAGCGCAGCTGTTGCTCCTGCAGCCTCTGCACCTCCTCTGTCCATTCCGAGTCCTGGTACCCGGGTTCCTCGTCCAGACCTTTCTGCCAGAACTCGCTTTTTGCCCCGCTTCCTTCTACACTCTTCCTTTCGCTCTCCTCGTACTCTGCTTCCTCCTCCGGTCCCTTCCGCTCAGCCTCCCGAACTGGCTCGGCCTTCTCCCGGCTGGCCGTGGACAGCCGCTGAGAGAGGCGCAACGGGGCTTTCTTCCTCCTTGCCGCCTCCGATGCCTCCTCTTCCTTCTCCTCCTCCTCGTCCTCCGGCGCCTCCTCCCTCTCCTCCTTCTCCGGTTCCTCGGGCCCGCCTGCGGACCCTGGCTCGGCTGGCTCCTCTGGCTCGGCCTCGACCGGCTCCTCCCGCTCTCCGGACCCCTCCTCGCCCTCAGCCTCCGGCCGCCAGCCCTTCCCGGAGCTTGGCGAGGTCGGCAGGCTCGCCGGCCCTTCCCGGAGCTTGGCGAGGTCGGCAGGCTCGTCCGACTCGGCTGGCTCGGGGAGCTCGGGGAGCTCAGTGGGCTCAGCCGGCTCGGGAGGCTCAGACGTCTCGGGGGGCTCGGTCGCGGCGACGCCTCCCTCCGAAGTCTCTACGACTTCCGGCTCCGGCTCCGCGGGCTCAGCCGGGGACTGGGGGCCAGAGCTGACCTTGATCCCGGACAGCCGCGAGGCTAGGCTCACCACATCTCCGTCTTTCGGTTCAGAGGCCCCAGTGGGCTCGGAGGGATCGTCCATCTCTCACTGGCTCTGCTAGCACCGCTGAACTCCGCGGCCGGCTGTTGGGTTTCCAGGGGCAACCAGCGGCGCTCGCGGTGGGCCCGGCGATTGGCCAGACGTCAGTCCGATGCCCTGCCCCCTTCTCCCCTTTAAAACCAATGAGAAGCCGCAGGAGGTCTGCCGACAGCGTTGATTGGAAGAGAATGTAGGCTCGCACGGAGAGGGGCGGGGCGCGCCCACCGCGCTGGCTTTCCTCCCATTTCCGTGTGGCCGGCCTGGGGCGTGGCGTTAGGAGGTGGTGGGAGGGGCGCGCGGCGGGCGCGAGGGGCGCGCAGGCGCAGAGCGGCAGGCCGGGCTCCGCGCGGTGGCGCGCGCGGGGCGCCTGCGCGATGCGGCGGAGCGACAGCGGCGGCGGTGGCGGCCGGTCCGGGCCGGAGGGCGCCTGCGTGCTGAGGCGGGACGCGGCCCGGCTGGCCGGCTCCGGCGGCGCCTGGGCGGGGCGGCGCGGCGGCGGCAGGCCAGGCGGCGGCGGCGGGCGGCGGTTGCTGGAGCGCGGCGGCGGTCCCGGCGGCGCCGAGGGCGGCGGGAGCGGCGGCGGCGGCGGGCGCGGGCGGCGGGCGGGGGAAGATGGCGGAGCTCGGTAAGAAGTACTGCGTGTACTGCCTGGCCGAGGTGAGCCCGCTGCGCTTCCGCTGCACCGAGTGCCAGGACATCGAGCTGTGCCCCGAGTGTTTCTCGGCCGGCGCGGAGATTGGTCACCACCGCCGCTACCACGGCTACCAGCTGGTGGACGGCGGGCGCTTCACGCTGTGGGGGCCCGAGGCCGAGGGCGGCTGGACCAGCCGCGAGGAGCAGCTGCTGCTGGATGCCATCGAGCAGTTCGGCTTCGGAAACTGGGTGAGTGGCGGACCCTGCGCGGACGCGGGCGGGAGACGTGGAGGCTTGGTCCCCTCCTCGGTCAGTACAGCAGCGAGGCGCACCTGCTCGGTCCTTGCCTAGTAAGGAGGGCCAGGGGGCAGAGGCAGTTTGCACGGGAAATCGAAGCTCAGAGAGGTGAAGCAACCTGCGGACGGTCGCATAGCCAGGAAGTAGCAGAGCAGGGGTTTTGACTGTGGCTTTCTGCCAGCAGAGCCATTTTCCAGACCGTTAGGGATACTTCGTAGGTGTTTGCTGAGTGCAGACTTGGGCGCCGCCGTCCTTGGTGGAGTAGGAGCTGGTGGTCACACGCAGGTGAGCCACCCTGACGGGGCAGCAGGAGCACTGAGGAACGAGCGGGTTGTGTCTGCAGAACCGTGGTGGTGAAGGCCAGACCAGCCACACACCTGCCCTGGGGCTTCTGTTGCCATCCTTGATGTACTTTGCACTCGTAGGCCCGCTCTCTGTGTGCGTTGTCTGCGCAGGTAGGGGTCCTCGCCAGGGACCTGTGTCCCCTGGGTCCTCACAGCACCCAGGACGTTGTGTGAGGAGTGGTCAGTAGGAACTGGACAGAGGAGCGCGGGCTGGGAGGTGTTGGTCCTGGGCGTTGTCCTCCGTCGGAAGGTTTTGGTGGAGGCTTTCATTGGATAGGGATAGGTGAGAGCTGGCTTGGGTCCACTGACGCCAGCCGGTGAGGAGCTGTGCGCCTCTCTGGATGGGCTGGAGTTGCTCTTCTGGGTTGGCGAGGGGGAGCTTTCATCTGTTTTAGAAAGAAAAAATCTCAGGTTGTATTCTGGTCCAGAACTGCCCAGGGTAAATGGCTGCCTCCAGGCATTGTGAGAAGTAGGAAGGAGAGACATGCATGACCCCAGCCCCTCACCTTTCCAGAGCCTTCCACATATTGGGCCCCTTGTTCCCTGAACCAGTACTTCATCTTGGCCCTTCAGAAGCACTCACTTCCTGCTGGTCTTCCTGTAGAAGATGCTCCACACTGCTCCTCTCATCCCCAAACCTGTCCTGCTTCCCTATTCTTTTGCTTTCTCTTCCATAAAGTCACCAGTTTCCAGGGACCAATACCCATTCCGCACCCTGGACTCTGTTCCTCTCCCAGCTCTTCTGACACTGCTCTGTGGATCCTCACCCACAGACCAGCACTGAATTGCCACTCTCCAGAAACCTCCGCCACTTTGTCCTGAAGTGCCGCTGTCAGTGTGGTTTGGACACGTTGAACAGTAGCGAGAGGCACCGAAGGAAAGAAAGGCTCCGTCTTTGTCTTTAAGAGTTGTCGTTATTCGGTCCTTAGACTGGAACTGTTCCCCACGTTCTCAGTGTCAAAACACTGCTCAACTTCCTCACCTGCTTGTCTCAGGGACATCTTGGACCAGTGTCACATCACCTCACTTGGTAACTCAGACCTGGAGCCAGCTTCAGCTCCTCCTTCCAGGTCCAGTTCAGCAGCAGCCCTGTCCTCAAAATGGTTCCAGAATCAAGCCACCTCTCGTAGCTGTATCCCAGGCTGGAGTTTCTCTCTCGGCTCAGTGACTTCTAGAGCTTCCCCTGTGGTCTCCCTGCTTTGACCTTGAGCCCTGTGGCTCAGTGCACACACAGTAGTCAGAGTGCTCTTTGAAGACATGTCACACCACCTCCCTTCAGTGGCTTCCACATCTGCTTAGATTCAGTTCCCAGCCTGCAAGGCCTCACCATGTCTGCTGACCCACGGTGTCGTAGCTGCTGCCCTCTTGGTCATTTCTTATTCTGCTTAGGGGGCTCTTCTCCCCAATTATGGTTTGTGACTGGTCTTTTCTTACGTGTTAGTGCCCCAGAGAGACATTTCTTCCCCACATCGTCCTTCCAGCACGTAGCTCTCGAGGAGCAGCTAAAGTAGTTGCTGGGGTGTGGGCCTTGCTGAGTGCCCGGTGCTGTGCATGCCTCTTCCCGGCAGCCCGTGCAGCAGGTTGGCCCGAGTAGTTTAGCTGCAGAGTCCGTGCTCCTAGCTGCACTGTCTCCACTACCTCCCCTGCAGCATTGTGGGAAATACACGAAAAACAAGCCCAGGAACTAAAACATTTATACTGTGTTGGAGGAAGCACGGGCTGGAAGGAGGGCATTGTCTATAGCAGTACTTTTCAAACTTTAATGTGCACACGTGTCACCTGGGGAGCTGGTTAAGTTGCACATTCCCACTCAGCTGTGCGAGCTCTTAGAAGAGACACAGCTGGAGGAAGTGGTGCTTGGGTCCGGGTGCAGGGTCAGGGTACAAGGGGCTGGAGCTCTGTGTGCTGACCTCGCCTGGACAGGCCATGGTGAGCAGTGGGGCTCTGGTGTCTGGCTGCTTTACCCTGGACCTTTCACATGGGTCTCTGAGCTGTGTGGCTCCCTCTGAGAGATTTGTAGGTACGCGCCGTGAGTGTTACACGTCACGTGTGTGCCATACTCAGCATGTGCTGGTTCTGGAGGCGCATCGCTGCTCCGCACAGCAGCCACGGAGTGGCTTCTTGGTGTACCGATGGAGGCAGCGACTCTGGTCATTTTAAATGTTTGTCCAGCATGCCCTGGCTTCTCACATGCCGAAGCCAGGGTTTAGATTCAGGCCTGTCGATTCCAAAGTCTGGGCCCTAAGCTCTCAGCATAAGACCTTTGTCTAACGGTCTGATGGAGGCCAGGAGCTTGCTGGTGCACCTAATTGGAGGTGTGGCTGGACTGGAAGGAAGAGCTTCTCAGACGAGCAAAGTCTTGGCCAGGTTCTGTGGAAGGTCACTGTGTGGGGTGGGGAAGATGGCCTGCTGGTGCTGGAGTCAGGTTCGTGGGCTGGATGTGGAGTGTGGAGAAAGGCAGCTCGCACCCTGGGGACAGTGATGTGGAGGAAGGTGAGGCTGTTCATTCTGGTTGCTCAGATGGTGTGTCACCTGTGACCTCTGGGCTGTTCTGCTGTGCATGGAGTTTGTGGGGATGGGGTGGTTTCAGGAGACCCCAGAGAGAGGCTATTGCTGAAGTCCAGGGAAGAGGCACAGCTGAGGGATGCTAACAGGGAGGCTGAGGCGGGTTTGGGGACAAGCAGGGTGGCCAGGCTCCAACACTCTGCGCCCATGCTTTGATGAGAGCGGTGGAGAGGACCAGCAGGTAGCAGTGCCTGTGAGCACGAGACCAGGGACCCACAGTCACTTCAGGGATTCTGATCGAGTGCCCTGAGGCAGTTGTGTCGTGCCTAGTGCTGTGTGGGTCCTGCAGGAATGTGAACGCAGATGTAAACACACGAACTAGCTTACAACGGTTCTGGACCAGGGTCAGTGAGCCGTACACCTCTAGGTTGTTTGCCAGGGAATGAAGTGGTTTGAGGAAGGCCAGAGCTCCTCTGTAGGCAGTGGTCAAAAGGGCTTAGTGGGGAGTGGGTTCGAGCTGGCTGCGGAGCTAGAGTAGGAATTTAAAAAGCACGTGGAGTTCTCTGGATTGTGCAGCCTGTGGCAGCCAGGAATGTGGCACACTGGTCTGGGCAAGGGGAAGGGGCATCCATACAGCAGCGGGAGGTTTGAAGAGAAGCCATGCATGAAGTCAGCCTTGCTGGAGTGAGTAGGGTTTCCATGCAGGGGGAGCTGCGAGGTTTTGTAGCTCAAGAAATGTGATGTGGGTGACCCAGCATGGATGTCAGCATCAGAGTGGAGTGAGAAGGGTGTTGGTGGTTGGGAGGGTGGCCAGTGTGGGGGGGGTCACAGGCCGAGTGGGTAAGGAGGACATCTGTATGGTGGGGGAGGCAGACCACAGATAGGTGTCCGAGCCAAGTCGTGTGAGGAACATCAAAAACCAAGGAAGAGAGCAGAGCTAAACACAGCAGCACACGCTTCTGAAGTGGGTCCTCCGCCAGTGGAGGGTGGTGTTAAGGCAAGTGACACAACTGTGGGAACGGAGGTTTAGATGATAATGTATCTTTCTAATTTTCTAATTTTGATGGTGGTTTGTGGTTATGTAGGAGAATGTCCTTGTTTGTAAGAAAATCATACATGATCACTTGCAGGTGATGTTGCATGAGGTTCCGGTTTAATTGTTAAATGGTAAAAGAAAATCTTAAGTATGTGAAATTTTCAGTAGACTGGGTAGGGCCTGGTGCCTGTGTACATGCGTACAGGCCAGCTGTCAGAGACGTCCGACCAGAGCCTTTTGCTTCCGTAGCCACAGTAGACTGTTAGGCAGGGTGCGAGCCGGTAAGTAGATGGTCGCTGCGCTGTGTGTGCTATCGCTCACTCATTTGCCCAGCACTGACACAGGAGATCCCACTGTGTGTCAGCGCCCATGCCAGAGGCACAGACTGTCCCCCAGCCTGTGCTTTGTGGTGGGAACACAGACAGACGTGAGACGGCTGGGTCACCTTGAACGGGGCTGTATGGTTATGGGAGTGCAGGGTCTCACTTGGTGAACAGGAGTGGAGAAGGCTTTCCAGATAGAGGAATGGGGCTTCCATGTTCCAGGAGGCCGGTGTGTCCAGGAGCCAGGTAAAGCCAGGTTACCTGAAGTGGAGGATTCAGGTTGGGGACAGGCAGGCAAGAGTGTGTGGAAAATCACATTTGGAAAATCTTTGAGCGCCAGGCCCCCAGGGCATAGTAGGGTTTGAGAGCCGGTTCCAGCTGAGCTTGTTTCACTGAGTGCGCGCTGGGCCCTTGACACTGCCCCTCCCTACCCACACACAGCCCCTGGTCCCTCGTTTACAAAGGAGCAAGCAGCTGTAGGCAGTGAGATAATTTGAGCCAGACCTGACCCTGCCTAGAACCTTCTATTTCATTGGCTCCCCAGCTGCACAGCAGAATCATCTGAGAATCCCCAGATTCCCAGGGACCAGCTCACACCTGAGTTGGCATCTCTGTAGGGAGGCCTGGAAAGGGTAGTTACAGGGAAGTTTCTGGGGGTCTGACACAGTGGGTCCCTGGGGCCACATTTAGGTACCGTAAGAACAGTCACCATCACCTAGTTGTGGGGCAGCCCGTCCTGTGAGCATGGTGACAGCGGGGTTCTCAGGAGTTGCTCTCATAGGTGGGGAGGGAGGAAGGCAGAGCCTGGACAGGGAGAGCAGCCAGAGCAGACAGGGTTGTGCAGAGTGGCGGCCCTAGACCTTGGGCTGGACTCACAGATCCTGGGGGGCTTGTCACCCGAGTGGGAGGTGTGGGGCGGGCCTGAGAGTGCGCATCTGACAAAGGCCAGACGGTGCTGGAGCTGCTGACCCGGGGGTCCCGCTGTGGGGACCACTGACATGGAGTAAAGCCTGCCACTTTAAAGTTGTTCTTTTTTATATTTAAAAATGTACTTTTATTGTGGTAAACAATGTCTGACATAAAATTCACTGTTATAACCGACTTTAAGTGCACAGTGCAGTGGTATGAAGGGCATTCACATTGTTGGGTTGCTGTTGCACCATCACCTCCAGAACTTCCCATCTTCTCAAACTGAAACTGTCCTCATTAACCACTGACCCCCCTCCCCCAGCCCCAGGAACAGCCAGCCTGCATGCTGTCTCTGACCCTGACCCTCAGCACCAGTCTTGCTGGAACCCGCTCGCTTCTCCGAGCAGTGTCCTCCAGGCTCACCCTGTGGCAGTGGAGTGGCAAGGCAGGACCCCCCACATGGACGGACCTCGTCTTGCTTACGTTTCACCCGCTGGCGGACACTTGGGCTGCTTCCACTTGGGATGTTGTGAGTGACGCTCGGCGTCTGCATGCCAAGCAGCGCCTTCAGCAGAATGGCCTCGAATTTGAGCTCCACGTGTGCCCTTCCTATGCACCTGGGCAGTTCTGCTCAGGAACATTGAGTGCCACTGCGAGCATCCGGTCACATCCTTCCTTGAGCCCCAGGTCTGGATGGGGAGGCACAGGCAGAGGCCTCGGTACTGGTTTTGTTCTCCAAGTGCTTTGGGGGGGCTTCCTTTTTCTTTAAGTGGAGAAGCTTCAAGGAGGCAGAAGCATCTAGAAGGCCCACCCCATGAAGCTGCAGCTGTAGGAAGCAGCTTAGGCAATAGAGGAGCGTAGAGGCCTGCGGTGGGCCAGGGGAGAACAGTCCCCAGGGATGTGACTTGTCCTGAAGGGTGGGTCGGGCCTGCTCTAGCTCAGAGGGAAGGGCAAGGCAGGAGCTGCCTGGTCGGGGCACCTCTGTCCAGGGTGCCTCTGTCTGGGGCAGCATGCCAAGGAGTTCAGGGACCCTAGATGATGGGTACTGCCCATTTGTGTGGAGATGTTTTGAAAACTGACGTAGAATTGCTTACTTTAAGTTTGCCAAGTAAGAATATTTTTTAAAAATATTTATTTATTTATTTTTAGAGGGGGGAAGTGTGGGAGAGAAACATCAGTGTGGGTTGCCTCTCGTGCGCCCCCTACTGGGGATCTGGCTTGCAACCCAGGGAGGCCCTAGAATGAGAATTGAACCAGCGACCCTTGAATTCATAGGCTGGTGTTCAACTGAGCTACATCAGCCAGGGCTAAATATATATATATAGTTTTTTTTTCTCTTTCTTTTTTTTTTGTCAAAGTATTTTTTTAGGATCCAGTTATTTATTGATCACATTTCACGCAAAGAAAGATTATCTTAATATGCCCCAAATGGTAAGGATGTAATCTTGGAATGAAGGAACATCTTAATGGCAAAGTTTAGCTTTCAGAAAATCTATATCATCCTTATATTCTTAAATTTCACCCTTGAATCCCGGGACAGCCCGGTGTGAAAGGCAGTGGGTTGCTGACGGAGCCCTGACAGGTTGGCCCCGTCAAGTCCCGGTGTGGAGACGTCCAGGTCAGATGCACGGGCAGCCCTCACTGAGCGAGCCACGCTGGCGGGAGTTGGCTGCCCCACAGGAGTGATGACTGCTCTGGGCTGCGCTCTCCTTTTCCCTGCCTCGGTGCTGAGGCCAGCATGAGTGAGCCGTGGAGAGGTGGGCAAGAGGCCAGAGCAGCCGGAGGGCTTGGCATGGTCGCTACTTAGTGGGAAGCTCCCTGCTTTCCCTGGAGAGGCTGTGTCCTGGCCTGAGTGCAGTGACCTGGGAAAGTAGAGCTTGTGGGCCTCGTGTGGCTTAGAAACACTTTTGCCCTTTTCTTCAAAGGATTTAAAGAAGCAACATACTTGTTTCTCTTTATCTTTTGCCAAAGATGAGAAGTCTTTTTTTTTTTTTTTTTTTTTTTAAGAGAGCATGGACAAAGAAACAAACCTGGAGTCCCACCTCCACCAGCCTTGAGCTGCCTGTGTGCTGTGACCGTGTGCTGCAGCGGGGCGCCCACATCTGCATGCCCATGTCTGTGCCCGGCGGGTTTCCTGTTTCAGCTGTGCTGGAGTGGAACCTTCTCTCTGAACCTCTTTCCTTCCAACACACTTCTGTGGCTTCTACCTCCCCGTCCACCCATCTGTCCATCTGTCCGTCCATCCAGATCAAGCAAAAACTTTGACCTTGGGGTGGGTGAGGGAGAGAGCTGGGCTCTCCGTTCGTCTGTTGCTGTCCTGTGTGGTGCTGTGAGGCAGTGCCAGGACTTCTCTCCCACAGGAGGTAGGCGACTGCGGTGTGGCCATCGGCCCGTGAAGAGACTGGAGAGAACATTCAGCATGTGACGGCAGAGTGCCAGGCAGCTAGTGCTAATTCCATCATCTTTTTAAGTATCTTTCTTCCTCACTGTGATTTAGCTTCATGGAGTCTGTCCGTCCTCTGTGGATTTGTGGTAGAATCTGGGCTCCATAGCCATTCTTGTTTAGACTGGTCCATCATGGTCCTCACTCCATCTCCTAGGCCGCAGGAGTCAGGCCTTGTGTTGTCTCCGGCCTTTCTGATGTATCGTTGAAGTGCGGTTTTTTGGGAGTAGCTGATGGCCTGGCTCCATGTGAGGCCTTTCGGGCTGTCCTAGGCCGGGCCTGAGGCTGGTTGACGTGGGCGTCCTGGGATCCTGGTGACATGCTCCTCTGATTTGTGGCTTCATAAATACCAGCAGAGAGCAGAGCCCCCTTTGTCACCTGCAGAGGACCAGGCAGCCCAGGTATCAACACAGTGTCCTCAGCTGGCTGACCTGTTGGTGTGCAGCCTTCAGGGTGTTGGGCGGGGGAGGGCGGGAGTGGTGGCATCTGCCCCCCCTCCCCCTGCTCTGGCCCTAGCCCTGAGGCTCCCCAGAGTGTTGACGTTGATGGAAATAACTAAGAAAACACAAATACATCATCTCTGTTTGGTCAGGTACCCCTTTGTTACTCAGAATCCTTCTGTTCTTTCTGGATTTAAGTTTTATACAGACATGGTGCTCTGAGCAGCTGGTAACTTTTTGAAAGGCAGACGGCTGAGGCTCAGGGGGGCAGCTCACTTGTTGGCAGTCTTCTTGTCAGACCAGGGAGAGCGAGGCCAGGGCCCAAGTTTCTGACCATGCGACTGTGATCTGCACCCAGCTCCTTCCCTGGGAGGCTCCCTGGAAACTGGATTCTGGATCTGTAGTGGCTGCAGCTTTGCGGAAGCTGGTGGGCTTGGCTTGACCATGCCTGCGGCTGCCACCCAGCACGGGGCGCTCAGGGATGAGAGGTGGCCAGCCTGGGTCTCACAGAGTGGCAGTAGCTGTTGGGAATGCTTGTGATCTGGTTTTTATTTTTTTGATTAAATGCTTCCTGGGAAAACTTAATGAACAGATTTGATGATTATAGTGATTTTTTGAAATAGGAAAGCATGTGAACAGTTAGTTCATCCCCATTAGACCAGGATCTGGCTTTAGCCCTGGTTCCCCCCCTTTCTCACGGTAGGCCCCATCAGGGCCTTCTCTGTTCCTGTGCCTGCAGCCCCGCCCGCAGGGTCCAGTGTGCCCTGGCAGGGGCCTGGACATAGGGTCTGGTCACTGAGCTGCGACTGCTCCCCTCCCCTCCCAGTTTGTCTTAGCCCTGCCTGCACGGGCTGGCTCGTTTCGGGGTCTCCCATTGGGCCTTCGGGGGCACAGAGACCACCTGCTTTCACAGAGGTGAGCCTTGCTGGGCAGAAGTCAGCTTGGCCATGAGAGCAGAGTGGAGGGGTGAGTGGAGGCTGAAGGCGGAGCGCTGAGTGGCTGTTTGAGGGTGAGCGCACACTTTGGGCGGCTATGTTCTGAAGTGGCTTTAGCGGTTGGTTGGAGGAAGAGGCCTCTTGGCAGAAGGAAAAGATTAAGGGACTTGTACTATTTCCTCCCATTAATAACCCTGGTGCTCATGGCAGCCTTCCTGCAGGAGAGCGTGCTTGCAGCCTGTGCAGGTTTTCCGAGCTGACAAAGGGTGGGCTGTCAGAAATGAAGCACCCAGCCCCTTTAAAAGGTGCTCACCTATTCCCCTACACACCACCTAGGAGAGGAACAGGGCGACCCTTTCTGTCCCCGGGGGCAGACAGCATGGCAGAATGGGGTCCCTTCTATAATCAGGGGATGTGGGCCATGAACTTTGGATGAGTCTGTCCTCTAGTCTGGGAATGAATAGGTTGGACTGGGAGGAGTGGAGCACCCAGGTGCTCTGTGGCCATGCCCACCTGTGTCCTGTCCCACTCACAGACACCTGTCCCCCCACCTGCAGTGCAGGGTTAGCATGGGGGTGAAATGCCGGGACCAGGCAGGCCCTGCTAGCCCTATTTCAGCAACCAGGAGGTCAGTCCAGATCTCAGATGTGGGCTGTGGTCTCAGCTCTGCTGCCAGCTCACGCCGTGACCCCAGGCGAATGTGGCACCTCTCTGGGTCCTCACTTTGTCTGGGACAGACTGGCATTGACATTGGCTGATAAGCCTGGCCCAAGGGAAAGTGCGGTGGGCCATCTCTGGGAGGGGTAATGATGGTGATAGGAAGTGGTCCAGGTAGCCTGTGCAAAAATGTTCAGGGAATTTGTATAAACCCTGAGTCTGACCCTCTGACTTTGGAAGTGACTCTGACCTTTGTCCTTGTAGGAAGACATGGCTGCTCATGTTGGAGCTTCCCGGACTCCCCAGGAAGTGATGGAGCATTACGTAAGCATGTACATCCACGGCAACCTGGGGAAGGCCTGCATCCCTGACACCATCCCCAACCGGGTGACAGACCACACCTGCCCCAGTGGAGGCCCCCTCTCTCCCAGCCTCACCACCCCCTTGCCTCCCCTAGACATCTCGGTGGCCGAGCAGCAGCAGCTGGGCTACATGCCGCTGCGGGATGACTACGAGATTGAGTACGACCAGGACGCCGAGACGCTCATCAGCGGGCTCTCGGTCAACTACGACGACGACGACGTGGAGATCGAGCTCAAGCGCGCCCACGTAGACATGTATGTGCGGAAGCTCAGGGAGAGGCAGCGGCGCAAGAACATTGCCCGCGACTACAACCTGGTGCCTGCCTTCCTGGGGAAGGACAAGAAGGACCGAGAGAAGACGGCCAAGCGCAAGATCACCAAGGAGGAGCGGGAGCTGCGGCTGAAGCTGAGGCCACTGTACCAGTTCATGTCCTGCAAGGAGTTCGACGACCTGTTTGAGAACATGCACAAGGAGAAGATGCTGCGCGCCAAGATCCGGGAGCTGCAGCGCTATCGGCGGAACGGGATCACCAAGATGGAGGAGTCGGCAGAGTATGAGGCGGCCCGGCACAAGCGCGAGAAGAGAAAGGAGAACCGGGGCTCAGCGGGCGCCAAGCGTGGGCGGGAGGATGCCAAGGACGGTGAATTCGCCGCCATCGAGCACCTGCCAGGCTTCGAGCTGCTGTCCGACCGTGAGAAGGCGCTGTGCAGCTCCCTCAGCCTGAGCCCTGCGCGCTACGTGACCGCCAAGACCATCATCATTAAGGACCACCTCCAGAAGCGACAGGGGATTCCCTCCAAGAGTCGCCTGCCCAGTTATTTGGACAAGGTCCTAAAGAAAAGGATTTTGAATTTCCTCACGGAGAGCGGCTGGATATCCAGAGATGCTTCCTGAGGCCGGGGCCCCGACGCTGCAGCGTTGCAGCCGCCGACACACTTGTGAGATGGGATGACTGTGGAGAGGGGCTGGAGCAGCCTTTTCCCCCTTTTGTTTTTTTTTTCCAGCAGTTTCTTTTTTTAGGATACAAATTGTTTTCATGGTCCTCTGAAAGAAGCAATAGTAACAATCTTAGATCATGGGGGAGACAGGTACATGTACATTGTACCTTAGTCCTAAAAGTAATGTGTGAAGAGGACTGCCTTTCTGTGTTGGGTTTGGAGACGTGACGAGACCAGACCATGGCCTTCTGTGAGCCCTTCCCTTCGGTACACGGTGTGTGCTGGCCCCACCCAGTGCGCCAGGCTCCCACCACCTGCCCTGGCACACGGCACTTTACATGGGGGCCGGCAGGGCAGGCAGGCAGGGGGCCAGAGGAGGGCAAGAGGAGGTATCATTGGAACTTTAGGAAGAGGTTGGTGGTGAGCACAGTGACCAAATGAGCTTCCCCTTCCTGCTGGCAGGGCCAGGTGTTGAGCCTGCAGTTCCTAAACCCTGAAAGTGCCCCTGGCCTGGTACTCTCTGGCGTGTCCCTGCTGGCTCAGTTAGGGAATGGACAGGGCCCTCAGCAGCGCCCCCTAGTGCAGAGAGGGAGCTGCAGGGAAGCCTGGCAGCAGGAGGACCTGCGCCACTGCGAGGACTCTGAGCCCTTGCTGGGCGCAGCCACAGGCTGCTCTTGTACTTGCAGGACCTTTTAGAAAGTTCCCGGCTGAGAGTTCCCAGTTACGGCGTAGCATCCTCCAGGACTTCCGTCACAGCTGCAAGTGTCCTGTTCATTGAAACCCTGACCAAGCTAGCCTGGTGAAGCATCTGAACTTCAGGTGGCCCTGGGCACCCTGCAGACCGGCCAGGCGAGGTGGGGCAGCCCATGTGGCCAGTCCAGGCCCCGCGTGCTGCTTCTCTGGTCACTGTGCTGAACCAGGCTCCGATGCGGCTCTGCCTAGCCCTGTGCCGTTTTTCAGGGGCCCTCTTGCATGGTACTGTCCTTTGGAATTTGGGTTAGCCACTTGTCTTCTGGGCTACTCAGGGCTCTCACATCCAGGACCCTGCTGCAGAGTTGGCGGAGTTCCCGCAGACCCAGCACGCCACTGCTCCTGGCGCTCGGCCGCCACTCCACCTGCAGTTATCGGAGACTGCTTACCTCCCGGGGTGTTTGAGCTTGAAGTTACATTAAAGTGAAGTCATTTGAAAAAAAAAAGAAAAAGACCCTCATCATTTCCAAGGATAACTTAATTATGGTGCCTTTTCCTTTTCCTTTTTACATCTTTCCCCTAGGGTCAGTTTTTCAGCATTAAATAAAACATTTCAAACGTACTGCATGCAGCTTCAGTTGTGAAGTAGTACGTGGCCTTGCTGGCAGAGAAGTGCTCCTTGTTAACTAAGCCCAGGACTTCTCTCTACCAAGACTGAGCAGTGGCATTTCTCCTGAGGGCCACCTCTACAGCCTCTGCAGGGTAACCGCCCCTGACAGCGGTCCTCTGCCACTGAGCAGTGAGGAGCCGGTGCTATGGTTTTACAGGTTTCTTAGCTGGTGGTTCTCACCTGGGGTCCCGGACCAGCAGCACCCACTTCCCTGGGGAACCTGCTAAAATGCAGACACTCAGCTGCCCAGTGCTGAGTCACACTAGGTGTGGGGCCCACCAAGCACTTTGCACAAGCCTCTGGGTGACCTGGATGCCCTCTGACTTTGGGGACCACTGCCTTCAGCTGCCCTGGGGTCTTTGGTGGATTTTCTATGTCAGATGCTGGGTTCCATGAGGTTTTAAATTCAGTCTTTCTTTTCTGTAAAAGGATTGCCACAGTCATTACACTTGAGATGCAAAGCACCCCTGTGACTATGTGGCCCAGGCTAGGAGCTGTGAAATGAGAAACTGCTAGCCTTTCAGGACATTTCTTTTTGATGGTATGAAGAGTTTATATTTAGGCTTGACTGTTTTAAGACACCATAATGAATGTATAATTAACTTATTTTGAGTACTGACACTTCGTTACAAGGGGAAGTAGTCCTTGGGCTGGCTGCCCCCCCGGCTCCGACTGTCTTGTCAGTCAGTCCTTAATCTTGCTGAGCTTGGAGACTTTCCATTTCTCTGCTTTTCATTAGCTATCATAATCCCACAGAATTAGGTCTTTTCAGAAAAGTTAAACTCCTACTTTTGAGTCAGTTCCGTAGTTCAGCCATTCTCAGTACCCGCTGGATGGCCAGCATCCCAAGAATACATTGACACCGAAACCCGGCCGTTTCTACTGCCCTCTCACTCATTAAACAAGTTGAGAACCAAAGTCATGGACTGCTTCTTGGCACCAGCTCTACGAGCCTCAGGCTGCTTTTCAGAGCCTGCTCTCTCACACAGGGTGGGGTCAGCATGTGACCTTTCTGGTGGGCAGGCAGCCTCTGGCCAGGCCTCCTTCTGAGGCTCCCAGAGCATCCCTATGGGAGCCCTCTGGGCTGTGCAGGGCTAACCTCACACTGACTGCTGGTTTGATGGGCCACCTCGTATGTGTGTCCAGGCTGCACTTGTGCAAACCCGGAAACACAGGGAGTGAACAACTGTTAATTCCCAGTGTGCCTGCGTGAGGTCCTTGAATATTTCGTTACGGTGGTTGAGCAGCTGTAGGAAGCTGACTCGTTTCTATCAATTGGCCTCTGGCAAAATTGGTTTCATTACACATGGTTTCCCTTGAAGTCACAGAACCTACAGACACATTGAGGATATGCTGCGTACGGTTCAGTATCCCCTGTGAACGGTGACTGACAGGACTCAGTGAAGACTGGCTTCCCACATGTCCTGGTGAGAGCCTTTTGGCATGTGTAGCCCTCAGTGAAAAGGGGGGACCACACAGGTTCACAGGACTCCCTGAAAATGAGCTCCGACTCCCAGTCTGCTCTCCTCACTGCTTCAGGCTGGGCTGCCTTCAGTTCTGGGGTGTGTCTTTGACCAAATAGAGGAGGAAAACTGTTTTGGAATTGTATACACTTAGATTTTTAGTTATGGGGATATTACATTTTTTAAAGCTGTAAGCAAGATAAAATGACTGCCCCCTACTTTTTATGCAGTAATGGACTGAGCAGTATTGACCTGCAACCCTAGAAGCACCCCTCAGAAGCAGAGGCCATGGGTTCTTTTTGTCTGTAATAGACACAGAGGGTCCTATGGCGAGAGTCACAACCCAGCCTTTGCAGATTTCTTGCTACAGCTCCTGAGTGTCTGTGGTCCTCTTCACAGTCCTCAGGCAGACATGTCCACCGAGCAGGCCGGCCATGCCAGCCTGAACGTGTCTGAGACAAGCTGACAAGTGTCTGCACATGTGTCAAACACACAGCTCCACGGCATGAGCAGAAAATGGGAAAGCTAAGATGCACTTTCTTTTGCACCCACACACCAAGGTACACAAGATAGTTGTTAGAAAGTAGGAAAATAAACAGTAGGGCTTTAATCCTCTTAAATAAAATTTAAAAACAAAAACATTTAAAATTCAGCAAGCATGTAGTCCTTGGATTTTGAGGAAATCCATCTTACAAGGGAAACCCCTTAGATCGCAGGATCTGGTTGAATGTAAGATTTAAACTTCTACAAGAGGACCAGATAGCAGAAACTGTCCAATTCGGTTACCGGCAGAGTAAGGTGAGAACCACTAAGGTTCCTACACTCACTTCACACCTCCAAAGAGAAGCCAGAAGTTGCTCTTTTCTAGCAGCTGGATGGTAATTATGAATGAACTCAACTATGTTCTTCACCGAGGACGTACAGTATTTCTGAACAAGAACAGTGTTTCAACTCCTGCTTTGCCCTCCCTGACATGCAGTGGGGCTACGTGTTCCCGAGCCCTAGTGCTACAGTGAGCAGCAGAGGACGCACCGTGCCAGCAAAACAGCACAAGTCCCCAAGACCTTTTATTTGTTTAAAATAGTTTGAAGCCACCAGAGCAGATACAGCATTACTCATGACACTGCAGGGTCCAGTGGTGTCCCACGAGCCTGTCCTGTAAGCATGTGAACTATTAAACAGGTACTGAAAATCCACAGACAGGCTCCCAAATTACAGTCCAGTAACGCAGCTGTGTGCTCAGCCTCATTTTCCTGTCCAGCCGCTGGTCACTGAAGCTTTCCAACAAGGTGCGGGAAAGGGCCCAAAGGAGACCAGATGAACCAGCCCTTTAAGAGTGACAGCAGGTGACCACCAAGAGCCCACCCGAGTCCTGTGGGTAGCTATGCCCCCTTTACCACCCCCACCAGGGCTGGCCGCAGGGTTCGCCCGTGCAGCTTGTAGCCCACCTTGTTCACCAGTGCCACTGTGCCCGGCTCTTTCCCCTCCACCGGCGTGTGGAACAAGGCCTCGTGCTCGTAAGGGTCGAACTTGGCCCCCACAGGGTCCAGCCTGAGTAGGCCATGCTTCGTGAACACCTTCTGGATCTGGACTTCAGTCATCACGAGCCCCTCGTAGAGGTTCTTCAGGTGAGGGTTGTCCTCTGAAATCTGTTCTTTGGGAACAGACTGTGTTGCCTTCTCCAAAATGTCTGCCACCTCTAACAAGTCCTTGCAGAAGGCCTGAATGCCTAGACAAAGTTAAAAAAGAACATTTGCATTCCATCCATATCACCATATAAACTGAATGGGAACTCAAAGCTGTCACTTCAATGGCTTGACTGAAAAAAACAAAAACCATCTGAGTTGAGACAAGAACTAATCAGGTACAAAGACTGGCAGCTAAAAATCTGCAGAACCATCTCACTGCCAGCAGACCAGGGGAAATGGCGTGTCCACCCGGAAGGGCCTGCCAGCAACCCGATTGCAAGGAGCCCGGGGCCACACCCCTAGTGGTCACTCAGCAGCTGCGTGGTCTCGGGCAGTCTGTGCCTCCACTCCTTCAGTTACAGGGCAGTTCTGCGGAGCCAAGGAGCCCCACGTTGAGTGCCTGCCACACCGCAAGTGCTTGCTGCAGGGTAGCAGCCAGCAGGCACTGTGGGCTGACAGGGCCCAAGGCACACCCCCAGGCCTTCACCTGAATCTAACAAGACAGGATGTTAGGAAAGCCACTCAAGATTCAAGGCAATGTGTTACATATTTTTTGTGGCTTCCAAAAATGCTTCAGATGCCAAATGAAGTCAGGGACGTGACAGCAATCCACTGGCAACTGCTTCCTGCAGGCCCCTCACACGGCACCGACTGCGCCTGGGCTCCTCCTTGGGTGCACACGGGACAGCGTCCCCTGACAGCTGGCTCCCAGCCACGCACACGGTGGCCTCGGGGTTGCTGAGCACACGCCAGCAGAGCAGCAGTGCTGGGTCATGCTTACCAGCTAAGTGACGAGTGCAAGTCACTTAAGCCTCAATGATCTCAACTGCAGAATGGGAAGGACAGTGACAAATATCCAAACGCAGAAAGCATTTTAGAAGACCTAAATGCTATCGGTGTTGCTGCCGGTAATGCTAAGGAAACGGACGCCAGATGGGCTGACCTGCCAGAATGGCCTGTCAGGTCACACAGCAAGGTTTCTGAGTGGAAGAGCAATAAGTGCCCTCCCTGCTGAAGGGACCTTGCTCACAATTCTGAATGCCAGTCACCACCCCAACTTCTGCTCCTCACCAACTTTGCTGCTAACACATCTTAAAAACGGGGAGGGGGCACCTTGGCTGGTGTGGCTCAGTTGGTGGGAGTGTCATCCTGCAAACTGAAAGGTTGTGGGTTCGATTCCTGGTCAGAGCATATGCCCAAATCTTGGGCTTAGACTCCAGTTGGGGCATGCGCAGGAAGCAAACAATCAATGTTTCTCTGCCCCCCTCCCTTCTAATCAATTAAGCATGTCATCCAGTGAGGATAAAAGTAAGAACAAGGGAGGGGTTTGCACATGCAGCAGGCTCCCCACCCCCTCGGTTGGGTGTGCTGTCCGGTGCACATGTCCATCCCGCCTGGCTTCCTGGGCCCGTGTCTTCCCAGACCAGCACCATATAATGCTGAGAGTTACCATATAATTTTGCCTCCTCCACCAATTTTTGGGTCCTCTGCCTCAAGTTCTCAGTATCTGCCAAAGCTCGCTTATATTTCTCCTAAAAAGAAAAAAAAAGGAAACTTAGGTGAATAAAGTATGGAACAAATTCATAGAGCAATTTGATGTAACAAACTCCATGTCAAAATATAAACAACATCTGTTAGGATGTTTGAGATTCTGGACTACAAACAGCATGGCTTAACTTAGAAATACGTTACACCCATGTCACCGTCTCCACCAAGTGGCGAGTGAGATGTCAAGGTGCCAGGGACTTATGTGGCCCCCATGACCATTCTTACTCAGTGGACAGCCATGGAAAGAAGAAAAACATACTTTCTTGGGGTCCTTACGGTCTGATCACTCCTCAAGGAAGGGCCATTCACTTCCTGGGCAGAGTCCCCAAATTTAGGGATTCCTAGCACCCCAGTTCAGGCCAGCTCACTGTGGCTCCCACACCTGGAGGTTTAAGAGGACCACATGCCTGCATGGACAGTTTCAGCCTTACCTCATCAGAGAGAGACAAGCCCGCCAATGAAACCTGGGCGTTCTTACTGCTGCCCAGACATTGCTCAGTTACATTTCTGGTGTAATCACCTGAATTATGGGAGCATCCTCCTTTCTCCCTTTAATGTAACCTCCGCTCATCCCCCGAGCATTTCAACATGTAACTTATGCCGGCTTCCTCTTGGGGGGAGCTGACTACACTCCACCTGTTTCCAGTCTTTATTCAGGTAACTCCTGCTCTGTGGTTAAGGGCAAGGTCTCCAGGGAGGGCTCAGACCCTGGCCCTGGAGTGTGGCTGCTGGGTGACCTGAGGAAGCTTACTTAGCCTTTCTGTGCCTCAGTTCCCTCCTCTGTGAACAGGGATATTAACAGTGAACTCATAGGATGGATGTCAGGATGGTGTCGGCACATAACAGGTGTCTGATACTGTCATTCCTAAACCCTTAACACATTTTTGCCACCTGTACTGTTCCACACAGAGGGTGGGTCCTCACCACCAACTAGCTGGTGAAGCGCCGCCCTCAGACCCAGCCCAATCAGCGCACCGAGCGTTCCTCATTTGTCAAGACCAGACATTTTTAGTCTTAACTCAGTCTAGTCAATGCTGTATGTGAAGATGAGTCTCATGACAGAACCAGAACCACAAAGGACTTGTGTTCTAGTTCCTTTAGCAGTGACTTGCTGTAAGACCCAACTGTAGTTCTTGGACAAATGACTGAACTTGCTCTCCCCCAAGAGCCTGCTGGCCTTACCGTAGCCTCCTTTAGCTGCTCCTCCAACTTGACCTTCTCTTCCAGGAGTGTCTTCTCTGTAGAGGGAGGGTCTGTCTTCTGTTCACTGTGTCCCACGTCCTCTTCCAAGTTCTGGCCGTTGTTTTTCTGTTTTGTAGCTGTGCACAGCAGCCGAGGGGCGGGCCTGGTTCAAAGTCCACACAGATCACAGGTATGGTTTTTGAATTTGAGGTAATTAAGACTATTTGCTATTGACTTGTTAGGGGGAGAAAGATTTCCCTTGGATCTAATAAAGGCAAATCATGTATGACACATAGAAGCTATTTATAAACCTTCTGTCACATGGCCTAAAAAGTTATGTCAGGGGCCTCAAGCTACATTGCCGCTGCCTCTTCTTTCCGTCCTGAGTTATGTCCTCCAGGCCTCCCACCAGGTGCTGATGGAGTAGCCAGTATCAGAGGTGAGGCCCAGAGCTGATGCTGACCACAAAGACAAACACGGTAGACACCCTGCCACAGAGTACTTACTATCATGCAAAAAAGATATCAAAGAACTATAATTTTGGGATTAAAAGTGGTAAAAGAGGAATCATGTGCCGTGGGAGGCTCAGCATAAGAGAGTATTTCTAGCTTTGGGGAATGGAAACCATGAAAGGCTTCCTGCAGAGGGGCTTAGAAGGGTAGGTCCGAGTTAGGCATGCGCAGTTGGGGGTGGACATGACAGACCCACTCCAGGAAGAGGGAAGTGCTTGGAGAAGGAGTGGTGATGGGAAGGTTCAGGGCATGTACAAGGGAATAAAAGACCTCTAAAACTACCTGGAAGTGCCTTAATGTACAGTTCACTCTGATCCCTACATCCAAAAGGTTAAGTGATAAGCCCAAGGTCACAGAGCCATGAGTAGATGACAGAAGAGTCTTTAAACCCAGATTTCTTCACCTGGACCAGTGCAGCTTTCTTAATTATGCCCCAGTCCAGTCCGAACACAGACTACATTCCATTTTCTTCCCAGATTAGAGAAAACTGCCTGAACGGACAGCAAAGCCATTAGCATGCGGGACGGGACACACAAGGATGCTTAGGGCGGCACCGTTCAATGATGAGCGGGAAACGCACCGCTCGGACGCAGCCAAACTGCTGCTTCCACCATCTGAACACTGTGCCAGAAGTGCAGCACAAAAACGGACCTCATCTGTGCAAAAACCGTCCGGGGATCCCGTGTCTGTAGATGTGGTCTCAGGCAGAGCGGAATGAAGGATCCATTAGTCTTGTTACTCAGGGGGTGGTGAGGAGTAACCTTTTCATTGTATTTGTATTTTTGTCACTTAAAAAAAGAAACCTGTTTACTTTCTAGCTGCCACACCTCTGGCTGTGGCAGTCACAGCCCATCCACGTAGCACTGCAGCGCTGGTCGTGGACGCAGAAAGGAAAACCGGGTCGCAGACCTCAGTGACCCTAAGTGCTATGACTGCAATTCAGTTCTCTTGACTCCCCCACTTGAGCCTCTTCCCACCAACAGACATTAACGTTGACTGGCCCTTTCTTTCCTGGCATTACATCCAGTTACAAACTACTAGGGCAAAAGAGCTTTAGACGCAGGTATTTCAGGTGGGTCCCTGCCCTTTTATTCCCATGTTTTGTTTATATGACTTAATAGGGTAGCAATCACACTCAATCTCCTTTCATTCTCTATAATCTCGGCCGGCCCGCCTGGCCTCCCCGTGCGCAGGGGTGAGCTCCGCGAGAGTAAAGACCCGGTTTCCTCGGTGACCCGCACCGTAGTCACTGCGCCGGTCTAAATATACTCCTCTCCCCACGGCGGGCCAAGCTCCAAGCTCCGTTACGCTTCTAACCTGCTTCTGATGCAGGAAAAGGCGGAGGTGGAGCAGGAACCCGAGATGAGTGGGAACAGCCCGTGAACGTCTGACCCGACCCTTGATTCCATAAACTTTCCGGGCGAGAGCGATGGAGACCCAGCCTTGCACTGCCCGGGAGCCTGCGCCTGGTTCTGTGGCGGCCTGGCCCGCGGTTCCGGCAGTCCCGAGGCTGAGGCTGCCTGTGACAGGGCGCGCGCACGTGTGGGCTGTACACTGACCCGGAGACACGCGTGCTGGGGAAGGCGCGGGCCTCCCGCACACGGGGCGCACCACCCCTTCCAGTCCAGGCCCGCGCGGACGTCCGCGGCCCACGACGCCTCGCTCCCAGACCAGACCCGGGCAAAGTGGCACTGAGGACCGCACCCTTCAGTCGAGGGAAACCAGGCGCGCCTTACCCTCTTACCTAAGAGATAACGCCAAAGCCGGGAGGCTGCGCCGCACCAAACTCACGCACAGAGCCGCCATGACTGCCACTCACGCAAGCACTGCGCACCTACTAGGCATGTGCGGCTGCAGCTAGTCCGCCCCTTAGAGCTTAGGCAACTCGCGCAGACTCTGTGCCTGCTACTTCCTTTCAGCCAATCCGAGACCGTATTTTCTCTGATGGACAAGCAACAATCACCAATAATTGTGGGTCACGGTGGGCGGGCGGAGTCTGAGGTTTCCCTGAGCCTCTTGACGAAAGGAGGTGAGAGTTGAAGGAAACAGTGGGAGTAGACTCTCCGTGAGCGGGGCGTGGTCAAAGGAAGGACCAATGGGGAGGAAGCATAGGGGGCGACCTGGGCGCCGGAAGTGCGCACGTTTTGTTTTTCTATTCCATGCGAACGTCGTCCCAGTTCTCACTTCAGACCGCCCTTTGCACTGGGAGGCAGTTTGGGGGCGGAGTGGGCACTTGTCCTGTTCCCCTTCTTGCGCTGGTTCCTGGCATGGTGCTGGGCGCAAAGAGCCCAGCGTTGGTTGACTGCGGATAGTCAGGCTAAGGGCAAAAGCACCTCCACACGCACCAGCAGGTACGTTAGAGGCAGCGGTTTGGGAGGCACCGATTTGGGAAGCACCACCCCCTCTGGCCTTCGCTCTGAGCTGGAGAAGGGGGCGGGGAAGGAGCAGGTCGAGGTTAGAGGCCTCCATTGCTTTCCGTACATTTCGTTAAAACAGAAGCAACATCACCCCCAGGAAACGCTGCAACAGAACGTTCTCCGAAGTTGGATGATGGGTGTCTGCTGGTTTTCTTTACACCTTTCTAGCACCTTCACTTTTCTCAGAGTAAAACACAAAGCAGAGCAAAATAAGAACAGGAAAACTTCGGAGAAACGGTTAAAGCTCATGAATCCGACGTTTTCCTTAATCTGACAAAGGTCAGGGCCACTGTACGCGTGCCACGAAGGAGCCGAGGGTTTGGAAGGGAGAGTGCCTCTGGTTCTTGTGTCTCCGAGCTGCCGTCCCTCGGGGCGGCCCCTCCGCCCTGGGGGGCGGCCCTGGCATTCTGGTCTGGCTCCTGCGTCACCACTGCCCGGCCTGCAGTCCGATCCGCCGAGACCCGAGGGGGGAGCCCGGGCTCCCGGGTGCAGCGCTGCTGCCTGACACGTTGGTGACGCCCAGACCTCTGTTTCTACGCTTCGCTCCCCCTGAAGCATTCATTGTGTTGAATGAATGAGCACCTACTGTGTGCCGGGCGGGCCCTGTGCCACCTGCAGAAGGCAAACGGCCTAATCCGGAGTTTTGGATGTTCTATGTGAGGCGCCGTTTGTTAATTCATTAAGGACATGGAGGGAAAAAAGGAATTAGAACTGTTTGGGGGTAAAAGAGCTTAAACACAACCGAACAGGATGTGTGGGCCTTCTTTGGATCGTGATAGAACACATCGACTGAGAAACCTCTGTGCGCGGCTGGGGGAGATGGGGGTGTGAGCAGACAATAATGAGTTACGGATCCTTTTTTTAGGAAGAGATAATTACCTGGTGGTTAGCGGGGAAAGTGTCCTAGTCTCTTAGAGATGCAAATGGAAGTATTTACAGTGAATTGCTACGGTGTCTGAAATGGAATGTGCGTTATAAATACTCTGGTTAAAAAAAACAGGAGAACAGGAGAAACACAAGTAGCAAAATGTTGGCCATGGTTCAAGCTGAATGACGGATACTGTTGGAAGTGTGTATATATTTGAAATTTTCTGGAATAAAATTTAAAACAGTATGTCACGTTAATTGGCTGTGACCTTGGTTGGGCAGCTCACTTGCTCTTAGCTTTGATATGCTGCCCTGTGCATCTGGGGTCATATTGCTTATTGTGAGGATTAAAACAGATCCAAGCACTCCTTTCCTAACTCTTCTTGAGGCTCGGAGAAAATCAGAGGGGCGTCCTGCTGTAGGTAGCGCATGGAGCAGCGTGGGCAGTCAGCAGAGAGTCACAGCCGCTGTGTCCCCAGACAGACAACCAGCGGGCGTCCGTGCCCCGCTGGGCATATCCAAGCTTCCATCAGTCCCGACCGGTCTCTAGGTCATTCCCCGGATCCTTACCCCAAACCGCGATTTCCCTGAACGGACGCCTGCCTGTGCTGCCGCCTGGTGGCCACATTGGGAACTGCTCCAAAGGGAGATGGGGCGGGGCGTATAGAGGCATCCTTTTGCCTGTGCTGGTGGAGAGCCGGCTCAGGGAGCAGCTGCCCCCTGAAACGCTGCCAGGATCTTTAGGCAGGAGAAGACAACCACGAGGGTCAAGCACTGGTCTTAAAGCTTCCACTGGGAAGTGCCACGTACTACTTGGGCTCATATCTCATTGCCCAGAGCCCAGAACATGCCCCTGAGTTCGCCTCAGTAGGGATGACAACCCTCACGTGGGGGAGGGAGGCTCTATGAAATGTGATCAGAAGGAGACCGTGTGTAGCTACAGGGTCCCATGAGAGCAGGAGCTCCGTGAACACAAATTTCTCTTGCATTGATTCAGCAGTTGGTGCTGAGCCCCTTGTTGGGACCAGGCCAGCTGCTGCCCTCTGTGAACTTGGTCTGCAGGGTCAGGGCCTGTTTGTAGATCTTGGCAGCCTGTGGGACAAGCCGAACCTGACCTCTGTACTCTGCAGCCCCACGGCGAGGGGTCCAGCAGTCCTCCCAGGGAGAGGCGTTGGAGCCAGGGCTTTGAAGGCTGGCTAGGAGCTCTTCCAGTGTAGGAGGGGTCTACATAAAACAGCCCTCGTCTGGAGGTGAAATGCCATCCTGACAACTTGAACATGGCTACAACTCAGTGGTTTACAGCAATCTTTTACATATGTAATTTTATTTAAATGATGAAACAGCTCTTTGTAGTAAATACTGTTATCCCCAATTTATGGCTAAGTCGGTTTCCTTGGGGGCCACAGGTAGCCATTTCCTGTTAGAGGGTGATTCAGGATTTGAACCGCAGTTTCTGCACCTCAGGAACTGTGTGACCTTGAACAGGCCCCCTTTTCCCTCTGAGCCCCAGTTTGTCCTCTGTAATGGGCGCAGCAGTCCCCTGTGCGTCTCAGAGTAAGATGTCCCTGGGCCTCCAGCAGTGGCAGCAGCGCCCCACACGCCCAAGCCCTGCCAGGGGCTGCCATTCATAGAGGGAGTTTGCTGTCATGTGTGGGAAAGTGAGCTCCTGGCTGGAGCAGATGAGGGTTCCAGGAGCAGGACATCCACCCTCAGCAACAAAACCAAAATGGGGGCTTGGCTGCACAGCAGAGAGAGGGCAGGTGCTGTCACCTCACCATGGGCTGTCCTCTGCTGCATGTTGTGATGAAGACCACATGCTTTCTGGGGCTGTGGGGTGAGGGGAGTGGAGGGGATAGTTTGGAATGTTGACAAGTGCTTGTTCCCTGGGGCTGTGAGAGAAGTCCCCCAGGAGGAGAATGAGCTGGGACTGGGGCCAGCCTGTCCACATCCATGGGGAGAGGTGGCGGCGAACCAGCTGTGATGGAGAGGTGGGGCGGCGGTCAGCGCTGACCAACTCCCTACAACATGGTGCCTTCTGGAGGTGAAAGGGCAATGCTTTTCCACCCAGAGCTGGAACTGCTGTGAGCAGCCCTGGAGAGCAGGAGGTGTAGCAGGCCGTGGTGCAAGGCCGCAGTCCTTGCCTAAGGGCTCACTCTCAGGGGGGTCCACCAGTGACAGTCATGCTGAGAGAAGGGGGTGCCCCCCTCAGGCACCTGGTGGCCTGACTTCCCTTCAGCAGAGGTGGCTGGGCCAAGGCCAGGCCGTGCACGGAGCACAGGGCAAGAGGCCCCTGGATGCCCGGGCTCCCATCTTGAGCTTGGACAGGAGGGCTGTCTGTGGCTGCCTGCCCCTGGGGCAGCCTGGAAGCCTTGCTGGGCTTTGAGGGAACTAGAGGCAGAAGCCCTGGTACTGTGTGTTTAACCTCTGAGGCCGTCCCCAAGTTGCACCTGAAGGAGGTGGGCTATACAGGGGGGTGACCCCAGGAATGAACTGCTATCTGTTCAATGTCCAGCTTAGAGGTGGCCATGGAAGTCCAGGAGCCAGCAGATGGTCCTCTGCACAGAGTCCCGGGCCAGGGCCAGTGGACAATGGCCGTCTCCTGAGGCAGAGTCGGGGTAGCAGAGTAGGGGTCAGCTCACCATGCAAGGGCGTCTGTCAGGTTCAACAGCCCACGGGCAATGTGGGCCTCATGCTCTGCCATGCTCTGGCTGGGCCACACGGAGCGTCTTGTCATGCAGCTTCCCCACTGGCCTTGTGCCCTTCCCTGCCTGGGGCCTTCTGTGGCTCCTCTGTCTGCCTGGAGCTTTTTCGAACTTTCTGCTTGTGCTCATCCTCCAGGCTCAGGCCATATGCCAGCTCCTCCCGGAAGCCTTTCTGACAGCTCAGAGCTTCCTCTAGCTCAGCGGGCACACCTCCAGCCAAGCAATGATGGGGTCATGTTTCCATTATGTATCGGTGAGCTATTGCTGCATTACTGCTGCATAACAAAGGACCCCGCCCCCCAAATTGGGTGGCTTATTACAGGAAGCAGTTATTTTCCCCCTCGTGACTGCAGCAAGTCTGGCTAAGCCTGGGGTCAGGAGGGTGAGGTTGCAGGCTGGTTTCAAGTCTCTTCCGCGTATCAGGCCTGTGTCCGAGTGTCCTGTGGTCCCAGGGCCAACAAGGTCTGAAAAACGGAACTGACTCCTTGGGGCCCCTGCTTGCCTGCCAGTGCCCTCACGAGCAGCTGCATCCCTCCACACAGACCCCCTTCCATCAGGGGCGTCCTGAGCAGTGTCCCCTCTGCCCTTGTCTTAACGGATCATTGTCTGTCCTTGGGAGCTTCCTGCTTTCCTGTAAGAAGCATGTTCGTTCCGGTGGGGGAACAGGTCTTGGAGGTTGGACTCCATGGCCCCAGGACACAGTGTGGCACATGCACCTGGCAGGCACTTTATCCGTGCAGGCAAGCAGAAAGGCAGCCTGGGATTCCAGGTGTCACCTCGTCTGAGCAGCTACCGAGGGGCATGTGCCGTAGTGGCAGGTACACAAGGGTTCCCGTCTGTCCCTCTGTTGGTGTCACCCGCCACAGAACCCCTGCCAGGCTTCCGTTCTCCCACTTCCTTCTCTGTCCCACCCTGTGCCGCCCCCAACCCCCCCACCAGGCCCCTTTCCCTCCTGGATGCCCTGCACCTTGCTTCTGCCACATCGTCTCTCCTGAATACCTGGAGCCTCAGGGGACATGGCTGCCAGAAATGCAGGCTTGAAACCCAACAGGATTTTCAAGAGGAAAGAGAATTGTTAAATTTGGCCTAAGAGCTTTGTTCCAAGGAGACGGTGAACACCAGCTTGTTCTTCCGGACTCAGCTTCTCTCCTGCTCCCTTTTGGAGGTGAGCTGGGGAAACTCATGAGGGTGCTTGCCCTCTTGTCCACTCACCTCTGCGTTCCTTCTGGAGAAGGCCCTTCCCTGCTCTACACCCCCTTCCATGCTCAGTGAAAATGCCTCCTCCTCCTCCTCCATGAAGTCTCCCAGGTCACTTCAGCCTTGCCCTGCACTCTGTCTCTCCTTTACAGTGAGGGGCAGGGCAGTGAAGTTGGCCCTAGTCTCGAGTCTAGGCCCTGCCAGCAGCGGGGGCTTGAGCAGGTCTCACTCATCTTCCTGCCTGCATGGGGCAGGAGGGTGGGCGGGCAGCACTTACCAGTTGCTGACAGGGCGACTGAAGGACTTGAACAGCATCTGCCCCCCCTAGTTCCTGGCCCTCGCAGCTGGCAGAACTGATGCTTCCTCATCACCGTCCCCGGATTCCTACAGAAGACTCGTGACGCGCATACCCTGTGACAGCGGCTCAGGCCAGAGGAGAGGTGTGCCAGGCGGGCCCTCCCTGTGGCTGCCCGCTGGGCGGTGACAGCGCTGGATGGGCTGCCAGGGTCTGAGATGTGGCCCTGACCCCAAGACCTGACACCCTTCACCCTTTCTGCCTCACGGCCCCTTCGGTGCCCGGGAGCCCGTTCGGCCTGCTCTGTGACACCGGCAGAGCTCATCCTGGGAAGTCTTCATTTCAATGAATGTGGAGTAAAACAATGGACCGTCACCCTCAGCCTCGGCAGGCATGAGGCAGCCAGCCTCAAAGCTGGTGACCTGTTGGCTGGGCTCGGAGCATTACAGGAAGCCTTCTGCTGATCCAAGAGCGCAGGTGGCTTGGGCAGGATCTGCCCCGGAGCTGACTCTCTTCTGACTCTAGAGGCAGCAGCCAGGGCAGTGGGGGGGGGGGGGAGGTAGCCAGGATCTGGCATCTGAGTCCCTGCTGTGTCCCCCCCCCCGGCCCCCCTCCCCCGCCCTGAGCAGCTGGTGGTCCCTTCCCCTGCCAGCCCTCTCATCTGGAAAGAGCATCGTCCATCCATCTCTCAGAGGGCTGAAGGCCAAGCCGGGGGTGGGGACCCGACTGGCCTGTACCAGGAGCTTGACAGGCGCCAGGGCCCTGGAACACCGTGTCTGGGCAAACTACCTGAACTGTAATTTCCAGTCAATGACATTTTTAGTCAAAATTTCTTGACTTTAAGAATTAAGTCAACCCACAGCCTAGGGAGTGGAGTAATAACATTGTAATCGCTGTGCGCAGGGCCGGATGGGTGCTGGGGGCCACTCTGTACAGGCTGTGACTGACCGCTGAGCTGCGCACCTGAAACTAGTACAGAATGATACTGAATGTGAACTGGAATGAGAAACAAAGAATAAAATCAACATTCTTCTGCTGTGCGTTCCAGCCCTGCCGAGCAGGATTGGACCCCTACTGGGCCCTGGCACTGTGGCCCTCAGAGCCCTGCCCTGGAGGGGCCAGGCCTCGCAACCCCAGCCTCAGCCCTGTGCCCTCCAGCAGGCGTCTGGGCCAGGCTGTCCTCCGCACCGTTAGGGCTTGAAGGTGCAGGAAACGGAAATCAGTCCAGGGCAGAGGGACAATTTGCTAGAGGAGAGTCACCGCAATTGCCGGGGAGCCAGTGGAGAGCGACTGTGGGAGTAACGGCAAACATGACGGGAGCCCGCCAGGAAGCCCACCGCCCCAGGCACAGGCTGCATCCCGGCAGGCGGGGCCCAAGGCTCGGTCTCGTCTCCGCCGGGTTCTCCTGGAGTCACAGGGTGGCTGCAGCATCCTGTCCACCTTGGATGAATGGAGAGGAGGGTCAGGGTCAGGTTCAGGTTTAGGTTTAGTCAGGCCTATAATTTCCCAGCATCCTCTGGGCAGTCCTCTCTTCATTTTCATCGGCCAGATGGGCATCACATGCCTGGGCACTGACCACACATTGGCAGGGATGTGGACCAATCGGTGGGCTTCTCTAGAGCAGGTAGGTGTGCGGCTGGGTGCTGCTCTGGAACAGGCTGGCGGAGCCGCCTGCTGGGGGAATGGTTGCCAAAGGACCCAGCAACAGCACGTGGGCGGGGGCCCCAGGGCTGTGTGGTGTGGGGCGCCTGGGGTTCACGGGTGGAGGAGAGCCATGCAGCCGTGGCTGCAACACCAGCCTACCTACCTGGCCCTGAGGGAGCAGGTGAGTTTATAGGAGAGTGAAGTGTGAAGCGTGTTTACTTCTTACAAATCTAAACGAAAAACTGCCTTTTAGTGAACTAGGTACATAGGGCAGCCTGATCCAGGCGGCGTCCTTGGGTGGGATGTGGGTGTGTTTCCAAGTCCGTATAGGGGAGCTGGTCAGGGCCAGGATGTGGGAGGAATGGAGGGGGCGTGAGGCCTGCAGCCAGCAGTCTGCAGGGGCCATCCCTGTGTCTCCTTCCTGGCCAGGCCAGACTCTCCGCCCCTCCCTCTGTGATGGCTCCGCCCCCTCCTTGCACACCTTGGAGGGCAGGCTCCTCCTTGCCCATGTCCTCTGCCTCAGCTCGGACAGGCCTCCTGCGCGGTGGCCTCTGGCCTGCAGGACCCTCTGTCTGGCCTGCGGGACCCTCAGCCGCGCCAGGCCTCCCTTCCTGCACTCCAATTGCGCAAAGCCCTGTCTTGCTGGCAGGGTGCGCTCCTGGTGGAGGCTCAGCAGATGTAAGGCACTGGGTCCGCCATGTTTATGGAATAGCCAGGGGCTGGTGTGGCCGGAGCAGAGCGGCTCCCAGGACAGGGTCCGGGCAGCGAAGGCGTGGGGTCATGGAAGGACATGGCTTCTGTGCTGCCAGAATGGCAGGGACAGGTCTGCCTTTGGGTGTTGGGGGCCCCGTGGCTGCCGAGCTGAGAATGGGCGGTCAGGCTCTCCAGCGGTGAGGCGGGAGCCGGGCCGGTGGTCTGGCAGGCTTGTCCTGTCCAGCTCCATGTCTGGCCCTGCCCCTCTGGTCCCTCAGCTTTGTCTCACACACTCAGTGGCCCCGTGACACCCTCCAAGCAGGTCCCTTTGTCTCACTCTCCCTCCTGACCTGACCCATGTGGTGAACGTCAGCCTAGAGACCCTGGGTGGCTGTCTTGTCCCCGATGATCTGTCTCTGAGCTCCTCTGCCTCCCAATGGCACGCTTGCCAGTCTCTCCTCTTGGTATTCCAGAACCTTCTGTGTCCTTCCACCCCTGAAACATAGTGCTAGTGACCCGTGACTGACCACCTCCTATGGCTGAGTCCCATTTGACCCTGAAGCCATCACATGAGTATGGTGAGTCCCACCATTGCCCCCATTTCACATCTGGGAGAGCTGAGGCTCAGCAAGAGGGCAGGCCACCTGCGCATGAGCACACAGCCCACAGGTGGCCAGCACCTTGGCCCACAGTGTGTGAGTTTCCCCTGGTGGGCTGGGGCCTTGGGGGCAGGGACTGGCCCCACTGAGCTCTGGGTCCCCTGGGCTGCGGCTGAGGGCCATCCCAGGCTGGTTTGGTGCCAAGCGGGCCACCTCTCGTTGGGTCTCAGGCTGGAGGCTTTCTCCTGTGAAGCCGTGGGGCCCTCAAGCCCGAGTTCTGCTCACTGACTCTCCCCCAGAGCAGGGCTTCTCCCCGTCGCCCTTGGTATCTGGGGCTAGGGACTCTGCACTGGCTGTCCTGTGCACTGGCTCCCTCTTGGTGCCCCAGAGCCGCCCACCCTCTACCCAGTGGATGCCAGCTGCCTCCACCGCCAGGGCTATGAAAACCCCAATGGCCTTCAGACGTTGCCAGGTGTCCTCTGGGGGACCGTTCTGTCATCCTGGAAGGTCAGCTCTGGGGGCAGGGAGTTGGGCCTGCCTCGCGCATGTGGTGCCCAGCCCTGCTGCCCCCACCCCCAAGGACAGTGCCTGGCCCAGGGGCGTGCCGAGTAAGTACTGGCTGAGTGTCTCCAGGGCCCCGAAGTGGCCTGGACAGCCCACCTCACA
This sequence comes from Anoura caudifer, assembly GCA_004027475.1. NCBI lineage: Eukaryota > Metazoa > Chordata > Mammalia > Chiroptera > Phyllostomidae > Anoura > Anoura caudifer. The sequence goes on from PVKU01003727.1 coordinate 165,602, forward strand.
GGAGCAGAAGGCGAGGCTTGGGAGAGCAGGGTGCCTGCTGGAGGTAAGAGTGGGTGGGAGGCACCGGGAACAGGTCCCGCTGTGAGGTAGCCATGTCCTTGGTGTCCCGGGGTTGGGAGAGCCTTCAGCTAGCTGATGACAGGGTGTAGAGGAAGGGGAGTGAATGGCTGGGTCTGTCTCGGTGCGTCTGCAGACAGGTGGTGGCAGGCAGCAAAGTTCAAAATTAATGGGGAAAAGCCACATCAAGTGTATTCGGCTGTGAGAAACAAGGGCACCCTGCCGTTCACGATGACAGGGAGAGCCCTGGAGGGCCTTGTGCTGAGTGAGATGAGCCAGACACGGGAGACAGATGTGGCAGGACACCCCTCACGGGTGGGGTCCAACGAAAGTCAGACTCGGAGAAACAGTGGGCAGAGGTTGCTGGGTGCTGGAGGTGGGGAGAGGTTGGTAAAGGGCCCAATGGGGGTGCGGGCAGCATGTCCCTAGCCCGGCGTGTTCTGAGTGGGTCACGTGTGTTGATCTTACTTGAGCCTTAGGACATCCTTGGTAGAGAGCACTGTTGTCCCCATATCCAGGCGTGGACACTAAGGCCCAGGGAAGTTCAATAATGTGCCCAAGGTCACACATGCAGAGAGTAGCAGAGCTGGGGCCTGACCTAGTGACAGGTAGAGAGGGGCCCCGCCCTGGCCCGCCCCTTGTCTGCCTCCTCTCTCTGCTGGGGCAGGGTCTGCCTGCTGGCTTGGTCTTTCTCCACTTACCTGGGGCCTGATGGCCTCCCGCTGTGTCCTGACAGGTCTCTGGTCTCCCTGTCCCCAGTCAGTCCCCTGTTCCTGTCCTTAGTCTAACTTTGTGCCTCAGAACCAGAATGCTTGGGATGTCTGCGCCTCCCTGTCACTCCTGGGCTCTTCTCACTCTCAGTGTCCTGGGCCTTTGTCCTGGTGAGTTTGCCCAAAGCTGCCTCCAGGTCTGGGTACAACAGTCCCCCTACTGATGTCACATGTTTGCTGTGGAGAGACCCTTCGCTGTCTTTCTGATTTCCAGTTGTTACACATGGTGCTGTGGCGACCGACTCAGTGCCCACACGCTCGCATGCCTTTCTTTCTCTTTTCAGTATTTATGGATTTGAGAGAGAGAGACATGGATTTGTGTCCCACTCACTGATGTGTTCATTGGTTGATTCTTGTATGTTCCCTGAGCGGTGATCGAAGCCACAACCTTGGCCTACGAGGACGACACTCGAACTGACTGAGCCACCTGGTCAGGGTGCCTGGGAGCCTTCCACCCATGGGTTTTCCTGGGAGTGGAGTCACTCAGTCAAAGCTGTCACTATTTAAAGCTTCGATGGAGGTCCCCAAGATGCCTGCCCCTTAGGGTGCTGCCTCAGCTGCACGGCTCCAGGTGCTGGCAGCTTTGTAAACCCTGTTCTGGATGTGGGGAGGTGGCTGCTGCCCCTCTACAAGGTGCCTCCTGGGGGCCCCAGGGGGTTCCTGCCGGGCCACCTCCCTGCGAGCCCAGCCCTCAGTCCTCTGCTTTGTCCTCAGGTGCCCAGGGCCGGGCCTGTCCCCAGTCCTGGGCCTGCAGTCCCCGGTCCCTGCAAGGCCTGTGTCCTGTCTGTTTACCCTTTTTCTCCACCCCACTCACCGCTCCCCCTGGCGGCCCTGGTGAGGCAGCTACTCTGTGTGAGGCTATGTCTTTGCTCTGATAATTGCGCAGGGGGGTCTTCTCTGGGCCTGGACTTGGGGCGGAGCTCCAACTGCTGAGTAACGTGTGCGTGTGGTAGTGCCAGTGTGGGCAGCAGCAGAGGGTGTGTGTGCGGCTGCAAGGAGGTTTCCACTTGCTGACCCGCACTGTCGGCTCCTGGTCAGGAACCACCTGTCCTGGCTCCCCAAAGTGCCCTGGCTCTGCCATGTTCTGCAGGTGTGGCCAGTGGGCGGTGTCTGGTTGGGCTTTCAGGCCTGGGGCCACTGTGGCTTTGGAGAGCACAGGCGTGCACCGGAGTTTGGGCCATGTCAGCGCCGTTGTGATGACAGCTCCCGAGGTTTTCATGAATCTGCCCTTCCACAGTGTGGTCCCTGGTACTCCATACACTGTGGGAATAAATGAAGACCCCCTCCACCACACACGCACACGAGAAGGCAAAGGCTGTCTATCCGAAGCCTGCTGGAGCAGGGCGTCCGCCACCGTCACTTCCTTTGGCGGAGACCAGAGGCAGGCAGAGGGGCAGGAGAGATGCCTAGTGGGGAAAAGGGGTCCTGCGGTCCCCCGATGGGGCTTCTAGTAGGGGGCGTCCCAGGTGGCTGGTTAGGGGAGCAGGGCTGGCCTTCTCGTGTTGGTGCTGAGTTGGACGTGGGACACAGTTAGGAGTTAGAATCACCATCTTAGAAACTGGTTAAATGGGACTTCCGGCCAAGATGGAGGCATAGGCAGACGCACTGTGCCTCTTCTCACAACCAAATTAAGGACAACAAAGATTTAGAAACAAGAAAACAACCAGAACTCAGAAAATCAAACTGTTTGGAAGTCCAACAACGATTCATCCAGACCGGTAAGAGGGGCGGAGTCGCGGCAGGAAAAAGCGGAGGTGCGGATCGGGCTCGCAGGCAGCAGCGGCTGGCAGCCCCCAGGTGCACAGGCGGTGGCTAGCAGACCCCGGGCACGGGGCGGCAACTGTGCAGAACCAGTGAGGCCGCACAAGGCAGCTGGCTGACCTGGTGGTCCCACATTCACATGCGGATAATCCAGGCAAAGGGGAAGTGGTGAAAGGGACTGGAATCTGAGAGAGAGTAAAGCAACCGCCATTATCTACTCTCGGACCCCGCCCCCACATACAGCGTCACTACCCAGCAACTGGGCTGTCCCGCCCTGGGGAACACCTGAGGCTCCACCCCTCACTACGTAACAGCCGCGACTAGACAAAACAAACAAACAAACAAACAAAAAAAACCCCAGAAATGGAAATGGCTCAAACCGGAGAACAAATCAAAGCCCCAGAGCCAATTTATCTAAGCGATGAAGAGATTGCCAACCTATCAGATGCACAATTCAAAACCCTGGTGATCAGGATGCTTACAGAATTGGTTGATTTTGCTCACAAATTAGATGAAAAAATGAAGGCTACAATAAGTGAAATGAAGAAAGCTGCA